>JBCEWE010000441.1:0-40000 GCA_039877035.1 Silurus lanzhouensis | reverse complement strand
AAAGCCTTAACCACTAGCACTTCTGCCAAATTATGCAGTCAAGATTACTACATTTGGGGATTTTGTGAAGGTCAGCACAGTGTACAATAACTAAACCTTGCTTTTTTGGGGGGGCAAACCACCTTCCTGGTGGTATTGCCCCTACCAGGTAAGTATTTCTTCAAAGTTCAAGTCCCATAACCACCAAGCTGCCACTTCTGGGTTCTTGAGAAAAAAACCTCAACCCTCAACTGCTTAAATAAATTGTGCCTGACTGATTTATAGTACAGTCATCACTGCTGTATAATCTCGGAACCTAAAGCCTTATTCAAAATGACATAAAAAACATCTAAGCTCCAAAGCCAAACATGGTCCAGATGTTGTTAAGGTATGGACATGTTCGGCGTTTACTCACAGATTCTGCCGGCCTGGCACTCTCACTCCGCATGCATGGGCATGGCCGTGACACACACACCGTCCCCCGACGCTGATGTCCTTAATGCTGTAATAATACTGTAAGTAAAGAAAGATAGATAGAGATAGAGAGAAAAAAGTTCACAAGTAAAAAAAACAAAAAACAGTACAAGCATTTTTTGTAGCAAAGAATAAATATTCGAGATGGACCTACTACATGATCGGTGAAGCCTATAAACAATCAGTGAGGTATTTTCATATCACTGTCTTGGTGTTAATACAACTACAACATAATCCACAGAGACTTTGGAGTCCATAAAGAGAACCATCAAACTTTTTACCCCAGGCTGAGTGGGATATAGGATAATGGGTATCTTAAAGTAACATGATAATGTGTGTGTGTGTGTGTGTGTGTGTGTGTGTGTGTGTGTGTGTGTGTGTGTGTGTGTGGTGTGTGTGTGTCTGTATGCACTGGCATGTGACTTTTATATGGTGGAAACAATATTCGCATACAATATACAGTATATATAATGAATAATGTATAACACATGCATTCTTTAACGATATCAAATGCAATATTTATTACAATATTAAATATTGATGTATGATTGAACCTCATATTATGGTTTATCTATGGTACTGTTCTATGGGTTATTGTATGTGTGCATGTATGAGAATACGTGTCTATATGTGTGCTGGTTTCTCCTGTGATGGCAGTTACAAACGATTGTTGCTTCCAATGGAGAAAAAGGGAGAAAATCTGAAATGTAAAAAAAAAAGAGACCCAAAATAGTTTCACTTTTTTACGATCTGTGTGTGTGCGTGTGTGTGTGTGTGTGTGTGTGTGTGTGTGTGTGTGTGTGTGTGTGTGTGTGTGTGTGTGTGTGTAAAGTGTGCTCACACTCCACCCACTTATCTTGTGTTACAGAGGCTGAGTAATCAAAATTGCGACACGTGAGTCCAATAAAACAATATTCTCCCGATATGAACTCCAGGCTTGTTAGCGGAAAATGTACACTACATAATACGTAATAATAAAAGTATTTTAAAAAAAAAAGACATTTAGGACTGTTTTTGACAGATGGAATTCCCACCCTTAAACCACAGCACAAAAGGGGTGTGCTGTTATAGGAATATAATCAATCAACATTGCATATCCTGAAGCGTTTCATTTGTCTTTTACACCAGCCATTTGCTAACAATTATTCTTTTTTTAATTTTAGGTTACTTATGGTTACATTCTGGAACATCTCCAGTCACTGGTTCACTGCTCCTGCTATCCATCCACCAATCTCCGAGCTAAATTTACAATATATTTGCTTGCTAATACACCAGTTATGCTTCCTGACCTGTGCCTGAAGTATGCCAGACTCCACAGAGCAGTGATGAAAGCTCTTACAGAATGCCCAAGCAGGTCTAAACACTCTCCTTGAGTACACACATTACTCTACACTCGACTTGGCGCTCAGCTCTCACCTGGCACACGGCCCAGCACAAAGGAATGTTTGAGCGAAAAGAGAGAGACAGGTAAGAGAGAGACCAGAGCGGAGACCAGGCGACTTCCTGTCAGTAAACAGGACATGGCACCTGAGGGAGCACTGTTCTTCGCACGTATACACGACAGTCGGCGTGTACAGCTCTGGAAAAGGTTCACTGAGGTAACATTTCCTCTCCATCAACCTTAAAAAATCTTATCAAGGTGACTCAGACTCGCCTGCAAACCTGCGAACTTATAAAAAACCTTCTACAAAATGGAATTCTCTCATTACTCAGACTCTATTATCTCTCCGTTTCATTAGGTGCAGCAGAAAAAGACCTCGTGGGATTATTGAAGCGCATGCAGATAATATTCCTCTTTTATCTAAGAATTATTGCCAAGAAAAGAAATATGATATTGTGACATGCTGAAAAAAAAACTAGCTCATGTTTTTGCTACCTCTAGGTTGCATTAGTGTATTTCCTTACTGTCTGGATGACACATTAAATGCATAAACAAGCTCTAATTACTCCAGAATGCATCTGCGAAAGTCCTTACTGGAACCAGAATAATATGACATCACCCCAGTTTTAGCCACTCAACATTGGCTCAAAATGAAATCTCACATTGATTATGAACTCCTAATATTGACATATAAACACTGAAAGATCCTGCACTGCAGTACCAGAGCTAAATTTTGGTCCATTATAATGTGCCAGGCCTACTTTGATCAGAAGGTGCAGGTTATTTGTTGGTACCTTGAATAGTGAAGACTACAGGAGGCGAGTTTAAGGGCCACACAATTTAGTTTTGTTTAAGACCAGTTTGAAAACATGGAGTGTTTTGTTGATAATGTTGAATGTGTGCTTAGTTATGCCATTGTGCTTTATGCTTTATGCTGTATGCACTATGTACTTGGAATCGTATGCCAGTAACAATGTCTAGTGTACAGTCTCAGTTAAATAAACATAAAAAGGAATAAATAAAAAGTTTTTTTCCTCGTACCGTCTCAAAGAATTTTTTCTGGCCACTGTCGCCACTGTCTCGCTTTTCAAGGATAAAATTATGATGGTAAAATTTGAAATTCATAATCTAAATTTAATTCTGTAAAGCTGCTTTGTGACAATGTCCACTGTTAAAAGTGCAACTAAATTGAACTGAAAAGGAATTATTATCTATGTAGGAGTGGAATTAATACGTGTTGCTTCATCTTACTCATGCGCATCTACGCATCTTGCTCGTAGGGTACTGTTTGTCCTAATAATAAATGCTGGGGCAGAGAAAAGAAAGGTAGAGCTAAAGAGACAAACAGACAGAGACAAAGACTTTTACACAACACACAAGTTGCATTATTTAACTTGAACAAGGTGAAAGCTGCAAATTAGCGAAAGATTTCGAAAGAAGCGCGTGGAACAACGTTGGCGAAATAAAAATGCGGACCTGAAGCTCTGACAAAAATGTCTCCTCACTGAGTCCTTCACACACACACACACACACACACACGTATTTATATAATTGTGGTTAATCGCACAATCGTCATAAGTTAACTTGTGATAAATCACAACATAATCACAAATTGTTATCCGCGCTAAATATACTTCAAATTAATAATTTTCAAGTTTTTAATACTCTGATCAAAATGGTCATTGACAAATATTGATGCTTTATGCAAATGTATGTTTATTATTAGTGAAACCAAACTCAACACAGAGCATGAAGACTAATTGTATGAATTGTTTTAAAGTAATTACGATGTTTTGAATTATGTAAATCATCGGGACACCAAACTGAACTTTTACTACGTTTCCACACGGGCGGTTTAAATTGCCGGATCTGTGCATCGTGGTGGATTTTGGTGTTTGATTTGAGACTTGGCACATCAGTCAAACAAATGTTTATTGATTAAAAATGTTTTGTTTCGGTGGAGTTTTGGAGTAAAGAAAGGACGTCCTGAATAGATTTGTGAATAATGGCTTTGTTTAAGGTCCCCAGGGGTGGCAGCTTGGTGTGCTTGGGATATTGTGTTTGGGAACTTATGTCCTTCAGATCCAAAATCCAATGCCTTAACCACTAAGCTACCACCTCCCCCCCTCATCACTTCCTGATGCAGTTTAATTACCACTTTCTGGTCTGAGCAGAGAGCATCCTGGGATACGGTTTAACTCGAGACAGAAGGGAAAACCCTTGCGGTTTTTGCGTTACATTAGACCTGGTATGTTTAATTACCTCCACACTAATTACACTACAGGATCCAGTTCCCTGCGTTTTGAGATTTGCGTCTCTGTACAGGAAGTAGCTTTTCCACCTGAGTCATCTTGCATTGAAAGCTTTTTTGTGTCATGTTCACGGCCGTTTATTCGCTTTATAAATGTGTTTAGAAAAAAACTAACATTTTTCAGTGGACCAACATGTCTGCTAACTAAACAGTCAACAGATGAAGTCAATTCTATCTCTTGTTTACTCAGCTCATGCTCGTATCTAAGATCTACTCCCATCCTTTGTGCGGCGAAAATACACACAGCGGTCGTGTTCGAACTTGAAGGAAAATCTTCTCTCCACAGGAGAAGAATGATTTCACCTGTCGTAGCCTGTATCACTGCTGGTTATGTCACTTGGAATCAAATACACAATAAAGCAGAATTTGTGTATTCGTGACTCCTGGGACGGGATGTGAGAAGGTTTTTTTTGATGATGTTTGATCTTTAGTACAGAATGCAGTAGTAGTGAAGATTATTTTAGAAGTTGCTAAATCAGCCATAAGGCCACCGGCATTGTGGGCAATCTCAGACACACACACACACACACACACACACACACACACACACACACACACACACACACACACACACACACACACACACCTCTCACACATGCTGTTATCATTTGCACTGCTACACATTTACTGTACTGCATTATCACTATGTTTACCGTTTCACTGTTGAAATGTTGCACTTTATGGAGCTTCCTAGTAGTTTTGGGTTATATTGTGTTAATGTATTTTGTAATATGTAGCACCCTAGTCCTGGAGGGAAGTCATTTCCTTTTACTGTGTACTGCACTGGACAGTTTATGGTTGGAATGACAATAAAAACCGACTTGACATATTACTAGTGAAAAATATTTTAGTACAATATTCTGCACTTTATCCAAATGTATGTGAAAAATATTCTCCTTTTAAAAAAGATTTCCACTCATTAAAATGTTCTTTTGATTTTTCGTATACTCCATGAAAGAATTCATTTATTATGACATTTTTTTAATTTTGAAAAAAAAAAGAATTTCCACTCCCTGAATTTTTTAATAATGAATAAATTGTTAGTGAATTAGTATTACAATTTACACTGTATTAGTGAATTGTATTACTATTTTTCCCTATTTATTTATTTATTTATTTATTTATTTATTTAATCCAGCCACAATCTTTTCTAGGTTATAATAATACTATACTTTTTACTGAAAAGAGTCAGAAACCAAAAACGTTTTTTTTCTCACCTAAATTCATTTTTTTCCTAAAATATTGCAATACTAATTTAAATAACGAGCGAACACTTAAAACTGTAATAAGAAGCAATATTTGGACTCGCTACCTTAAATTGTCACGCCATAATACTCATATAGATTTGTTTAAATGGCAAATGACCATATATTGAGTGTTTAAGTAGTAGCATTGCAACTAAAAAATTTAAAAAACCTGAGAAAACCGAGGAAGTTGAAACGTTTTAAATTACCGTATTTTCAGGACTATAAGCTGCTACTTTTTTCCCCACGCTTTGAACCCCGCAACTTAAACAACGAAGCGGCTAATTTGTGGATTTTTCCGGGGTTTTTTTTCCGGTTTCACAAACTTCAAGCCAAAAAACTGAGCTCCATAACATTAGTCCAATGAAATTTTTGACCGGGTTCAGGTGAACCAATGAAACTCTTTATATTAAATCAGATGTGCTCCCACTGAATCGGGCCACACCACATCATAAATATGGATGATGTTCCTCTGACGTTTGACCTGCCGCTCACTCGGACTGTCAACAGGAAATGTGAATCATTCGTCACGCTGAAAACAACCGGGCAAGAAAAAACGCACTTCACCTGTGTTCTGAGCTGCACCTCATCGGGAGAAAAGCTTCACCGATGGTGATTTTTAAACACACGACGATGTTAAAAGATAAACTCTCGAGAGAAATAGTTGTGAAAGGAAGGAGGAAGACAGTGAACAATGAATTCCTTGGTAGGCTACTGGTTAGATACAAGCCGTGTAACAGACACTGTCTTTCATTTAAGCCTGTGTAAAGTTCATTAGTTTTAATGTAGGAACCTGCGGTTTATAGACAGGTGCGGTGTATTTATGTTCAAAATAAAAATCTTTGTCAAATTCAGTGGGTGCGGCTTATATTTTGGGTGCGCGTAATAGTCCGGAAATTACGGTATATAAATGTATTCTATTATTAACATTGTATTGCTTTAAACATCCTCATGTGTAAATCCAATGTAAAAGCTATTCAGTAAACGTTCTGAATCCGCTGACATGTGAATCTTGTAACACTTTATGACTTATACAGGAGAATTAAAAATATAATTTTAGGATTTTCAGCAATTGTACATGTTTTTGTGTTTTCAAAAATAAAGCCGTCGTTTTCCATTCACCCAATCAGACCAGTGTGTTTCAGATTGGTGTAAATGCAAGAAATCCTTCAATGACATGGTGCATTTTTAACGTAACGCTCGCACGCACACACACACTTACCCTGCGTGTCACGGTGGGGTCACGCTGAGCTTTGGAGATCAGATGCCCCAGCAGTGTGTTGGTGCGTAAAAAGCGCAGGCGGATGTGCGTAGCCGTTGTGAATTCCTGCAGGGCCGGAGAGTAGGTGAAGTTTTTCGATCCCGGGCGGCCGTTCACGAGAGACACGAAAATCTGAAAGCACCGATGATATCAATACGCATGGATTAGATCAAAGGTGCTGATAAAAATAAAAAAATCAACAACATGGTGGTTAATGTTACTACCTTAAATCTGAATACATTCAAACCTCTTAGATATTCATTATCTGTATTTATTAACACACATCATATTTTCCACATTATTTGTTACATTTATTGCCTTCAAAACAAGCAATTTTCAACGTATATGGAACTTTTAATTTTACAGACGTATACTATCACACTCGTCATTCTGGTAATGTTTTGTTATCTTATTGTGTTCACCAGGTTTTTGTTAGTTCTGTTCTATTTTTCAACCATATGTTATACAACCGTGTTTTTTTTTGTTGTTGTTTTGTTTTTTCAATATTCTGACCTGATTTTTTTTTTTGCTGCCTGATTCTGCCTGACACATGCCTAAAACTTTTGTTTCATGCATGTGTTTTCACCTCCCAGTTTGGATTCTGACCATCTTGACAATTTGACTTTTAATTCCTCATTGATACTAAATACAAAATCACACCCAACATTCTGGTACTGTTTTGTTATCCTACTGTGTTCACCTGTTTCCTGTTCGTTCTGCTGTTTCTGTGTTTATGTAACCATTTGCGTTTACATTTACAGTATTTATCAGATGCTCTCAACCAGAGCGATGTACAAAAGTGTTATGAAGCCTCTATCAATGACAATCTCATCGTTTGAAGAGAGCCAGTGATTCAGCCATCTAGATTCGGATTCGGACATCTAGGGGAAGTTCGTTTCACCACCTCGGTGCCAAAACAAAAAAACAAATCTCGATGTAGACGAACCTCTTACCCTGAGGGATGATGGGACCGTGATACATAATACATATGTATATGTGTTTCATGTGTATTCTATTTAAGTTTAAGCTTAAGCTTCATTTTCTTTCTTTTTATTTTACCTTCAACTGATTTCTTTTTTCTTAGATCTTTCTGATTACAGATTACTCTTGTTTCATGCATACATTTTCACGTCTCGATTTGGATTATTTGGAATTTTTGGATTGACTTGGAATTCTTCTTAGATAGCACAGGCACTGTCATACACACTATACACATAACATTCTAGTACTGTTTTGTTATCCTATTGTGTTCACCTGTTTTGTGTTAGCTCTGCTGGTTTTTGTGCAGTACCGTATTTTCCGGACTATAAGCCGGTACTTTTTTCCCACTTTTTGAATCTCGCGGCTTAAACAACGAAGCGGCTTATTTATGGATTTTTCCAGGGTTTTTCCCAGGTTTCACAAGCTTCAAGCCAAAAAACTGAACCCCATAACATTAGACCAATGAAATTGCCGAACAGGAACCAATGAAACTCTTTATATTAAATCAGATGCGCTCCCACTGAATCGGGCCGCACCACATCATAAATATAAATGAGGTTCCTCTGATGTTTGACCTGCCGCTCACTCGGACTGTCTACAGTAAATGTGAATCATTCGTCATGCTAAAAAACAACCGGGCATGAAAAAACGCACTTCAAGTTCGTTAGTTTCAGTGTAGACACCTGCGGCTTATAGACAAGTGCGGCTTATTTATGTTCAAATTAAAAATCTTTGTAAAATTCAGTGGGTGAGGCTTATATTTAGGTGCGCTTTATAGTCCGGAAATTACGGTACTCTACTTTTCTCAGATCATTTCTTTCCATTTTCTAGTTTTGACCTTGAACCGGTTTTCCTACTTACTGAATAGATTACTCCTGTTGATGCATGTGTTTTACCTCGTGAATTGAGTTCTGACTGTTGTTTTTAGTGTTATTTTTTGTTAGTATGTACACCACCACCTTGACCATTCTGGTACCTTATTGTTATCCTATTGTGTTCACCTGTATTGTGGTACCTCTGCTTTTTCTGTGGGGTTTTTTTTTTGTTTTTTAACAGGTGTTATATTTATATCATGTATATGTATCATGTATATGCTTTATATCTTCAAGTCTCAGCTTTTGCCTTTCCGAGTCATGTTTAATGATTAACAACTACATGTGTCAGATTCATGTGTTATGACCGTCAAAGGTATTGCGATCTTATTACTTTCAGAAATTACACACTTTGATCACAGGTATTGAAAAAAACATCAATAACAAAAAAAAATAAATAAATAAAAAACTCACCTCGCCATTTTCTAATGGAACAAGCCGCGAGTACTCTGTTGTACAAATCTGCTCATCGTCCCAAACAGTCTTGACATTAGGTTCCTTACCAAACCTTTCAATGCAATCTTTCTTCAAATCTAAAGCAAAGCAAAAGACCCAACATTAGGGATGGTAACATTCACAGATTCGCATCGGTGTCTCGGCATAAACGTGATGCGTCGATTTAAAAAGGTGTGTATCGAATACAAGTTGGCATTTGTATCGCGATGCATAGTTGTTTGCTTTTTAGGTATTTGCATCAGTCTAAAAAACAATATATTATGTTCATAGTACATATATATTCATCTGTATATTATATTCATAATACATATATACTAATCTGTATATTATGTTCATAGTACATATATATTCATCTGTATATTATATTCATAGTACATATATATTCATCTGTATATTATATTCATATTACATACACATCTGTAAATTACTGTTTATAGTCCTATAATACCATTTAAGGTAATTTATGTAAATCATGTAAACACTGTATATCCTGCACTTGCTGCTATTGCACTATTTGGTTAGACCCAAACTGCATTTCGTTGCATTGTACTTGTACATGTGTAATGGCAATAAAGTTGAATCTAATCTAATCTAATCTAATCTAATCTAATTTGTATATAAATTTTAGTAGATTCACTACACTTTTATTATTTAGAATTTCACCAATATTTTCTATGTAGATTGATTTCTCCGATCTAATCTGTTTCTTGAGTGCGTTCTCTCAGCACCACTGCTGCTACATGAACATGACGTATCGCAACACTATGGAGATCCAGGCGTGTCCTGGGAGTCACATAGAATACAGATTAACAAGGTACAGGTAGTCCAGATTGTCTTCTAACTTCTAAATCACAAGACAGTCTGGACTCTCTAAGGAAGAATCGTGAATTGTATCATCAGTAGCTACTTAATAGGTATCATGAATGTATCTTATCGTTGACTAGCATCGGCCTCATTTCAGAAGATTCACATCCCTACCCAATATACTGTATATTCTGCTTTGATCACATACATACCTAAATATCATTTACATCTCAATATCATGCAAATAGGCAAAAAAAAAACTTGCATGCTTTAGAATGTAAAGATCTTTATCAGTAGAAACTGACAAACACAACTCACGTGCAAAATACTGCCAGGCCGTGAAGGTCTTCCCGTGATCGACAGAGCGCTCAAGAACCCACAGATCTGGCCGTGGCGAGTTAGCGAACTTCACGATGATGTAAGCGACATGGAAAAGCTATGCAGGAAACAAAACCATGGGGTCACAGAGTTGCAGTGTGCAGAGTTTTATCTTCTCAAGTCATCAAAGATTCATCACTGTGTCTTTTTCAACAAAATAAAGCTGTGATAGGATCTTAATCAGTGTCTTTTTCTGCAAAGTTGAATCTCCAGAGGTCAGTTTAGGTAATGTCTTCCTATGGCTAACTTGTTCTATACATGAGACATGCTGACAGAGGCAAATAAAAACACTGTTAAGAGAACTAAGGCACAGAGACAAATATTTTTTTCTCCTCAGTGTACTAAACAGGGCTAGTTGATGTAATTGAGATAGCTGGGATAAGCTCAACATCTTTTTCAATGATCCACATGTTGCTAATGCCTTCATTGAATGAACCCTGAAGTGAGAGGTCAAATCTCTGTTACTTCTGAGGTAAAAAAAAAACCTAATTTCTTACTAATGCTTTTCATCCAAGCTAAGAAGCAAACTAGGGTCACCGGCATTGAGAAAAAGCGAGATTTCTCTCTCTGCTATTAAATCCCACTTTATTAGGGGGCCAAGCACTGAAGGTAAATAGGTACCCAACTGTTATTCTACCTTTTCTTCTTTCTACTTCTGATTGGAATTAGGCAGCGCTCAGCCCATGAAATTTGGCAAACTGAGTACAAAAAAATCTAAGAAACATTCTGACCAAATGCAGGACGAATGCTGCAATTGCTCTAGCGCAAAAGTCATTTTTTTCTGTGAGGGCCACATAAATTGTCCTTTCTTTAATGGGGCAGGTTGGTCTGTAACAGAGAATGACATGGGCTGGCGTGACTACCAGTCTTATTAAGAAGATTTGATTATTGTATTATTGTATTTATTATGCCTTCTTATTTTAGATTAGTTGATTATATTACCGGTACTTTTCATTGTGATTGAAAAAGCATTATTATTAACATAGTAAAATTATAATGTTAATTTTTTCATATTCATTACTATTGAAATCAAAATATGTATATGGTTGCTGGGTGAATCTAACAAACAAGAAGGCTACGTGAATAACTTACTTGCTAAAAACTGATCAATCAACCAATTTTAAAATGGATACTAAAAAGAAAAAAAAAAAGAAAAAAAAAAAAAATCATCAAAATGTGCTAAAGGAAATAAATATGAATATATTAATTAATAAATATAATTATATAGTTAATACATTATAGTTACCGTATTTATCAGACTATAAGCGGCTACTTTTTCCCCACGCTTTGAACCCCACGGCTTAAACAACTTTTTCCCGGGTTTCACAAACTTCAAGACAGAAAACTGAGCCCCATAACATTAGACCAATGAAATTGCCGAACGGGTTCAGGTGAACCAATTAAACTCTTTATATTAAATCAAATGCGCTCCCACTGAATCGGGCCGCACCACATCATAAATATGGATGATGTTCCTCTGACGTTTGACCTGCCGCTCACTCGGACTGTCTACAGGAAATGTGAATCATTCGTCACGCTGAAAACAACCGGGCATGAAAACACACTTTACCTGTGTTCTGAGCCGCACGGCATCGGGAGAAAAGCTTCACCGATGGTGATTTTTAAACACACGACGATGTTAAAAGATAAACTCTCGAGAGAAATAGTTGTGAAAGGAAGGAGGAAGACAGTGAACAATGACTTTTTTGGTCGGCTACTGTTTAGATACAAGCCGTGTAACAGACACTGTCTTTCGTTAAAGCCTGTGTAAAGTTCATTAGTTTCAATGTAGGCATTAAAGACAGGTGCGGCTTATTTATGTTAAAAATAAAAATCTTTGTAAAATTCAGTTTGTGCGGCTTATATTTCGGTGCGCTTAATAGTCCGGAAATTACGGTATATAAATATTATATAGTGCTCTCCGTGCAGCGTGCCGCCTCTCATGTAAAAACAAACAGCAAGTGGCTTCAATGATTCGCCTCTAAAGGCCGCTCTCGTAATGACAGGAAGCAGGACTTTTTACTGATAGTTTCATCAATCAACAATCGGTGCCTCGACCTCTATTAATAACTAAAGGGAATTTTTGTTTGAAAGCCAACCTTTATTACCAAATACAGATATATGATATGAGTTAAACATATATTTGAAATTACATTTTGAAATAATGTCTCAGGCATTGAACAAAGGGCCGTTTCAATTGTGGGGGCGGGTCTTATTTGTATCCGTAGTTTGAGGACTGACGTAGTTTCTCTGGCGCCACTTTACATTTTTCCAAAATTGTTAACTTTTCCAATTAAACTTTTATTATGTTATTATTATAACATTATTTTACTGGATTTACCTGTTTTGTTTTAGTAGTATTATTATGACCTAATAGAATTATGTTTTGACTCTCAATTTAGATTCTTTTTGTTTGTTTATTAGAAT
Organism: Silurus lanzhouensis; assembly: GCA_039877035.1. Classification (NCBI taxonomy): domain Eukaryota; kingdom Metazoa; phylum Chordata; class Actinopteri; order Siluriformes; family Siluridae; genus Silurus; species Silurus lanzhouensis. The sequence continues at coordinate 27,432 of JBCEWE010000441.1, read as the reverse complement.
AATTAAAGTTGTAGTTTCAAATATTGTTATTATTGTCATTTTATTAGTAGTATTTCTATTAGTTTATTTCGAATGCACATTTATGAATCAGTTTCTGTTTTGGCAAGAAACGTAAAATATGAGATGCCCTGCTTCTACGCAGCTGCTACTGACACTCCTGTGTTGAGAGATGCACATATTTAAAGTGCACACATATATGGATCTTCGTCTGTATTTGTTTAATAGCAAAAATCTGCTTTTTTGCAAGTTCACACAACACTTTAAGAGAAAAAAAAAGTCAGAGCTAAGAAACAAAGCTGAAGTGCTCCAGACATGGCCTTGGATTTCCACTTGCCGTCTTTGATTGAACTGGCCTACGTCTCGTTCGCACCAGTGTGTTAAGAGAGACGGAATGTATGTGTGCTGTCACACCCGCACCCTCGCTCCTGCAGACGAATGCAGGCAAATTTGGGGTATGTGAAGAGACATGTCAGCAACACACGGATTCCTGAAATGGTGTCACATACCAAACACAAACATCCCCTACACCCCTCACACACACCAACATCATATCATTCATGCCATGTCACTCCCATGTTACGCCTCACTAGGTGTGTTTAGATGGAGCATTGCAATTAGTCCAATCCGAAAAAAAAAAAAAAGCTCCATATAAACACCTCAATCGGAAATAAAGCTTTTGAGAGGGGTGGGATAAACCTCACTATAATTTAAACAAAATTTAAAAAAAAACGTCGATGAGACCCACTACTTGAGGGATAAATTTTGCATCTGTAAATCTCTGTGCAATTTCGGAAGCCTTCTTTTCACCTGGCATCCATATCAGATCCCGTATCAGCCCAATCATCATTCCCATGCAGAAGATACACAAACGGTTTTCCGCACAGCTTCCGAGTTTGTCCGAATTGAATGGAATTTCTGCAGTCTCTTTTTCTGGGGGGCAAAAATCCCACCGCAAGTCCACACAAACATATGAAAGTTTTGTTCCAATTCCATTATTATAACAGCAAATAGAGACCGGGATGTTCAAAAAGCAGTTTTAACTGATATAAATGAATCTTAAATAAATCAACACCTTCCAGCCAATCACAACACAGCGCTCATCAGCACTGTATTACACAGTAAATTCCTCACAGTATGTTTTGATGTGATTTCATGGATCAGTGTGTTTGTGTGTTCACTTCACCAGTCCAGTCCTGCATGCAGCAATAAAACCACAATACAAAAAGCACACATTCTCATGCCTTGACATGCTTTGACTGAATCAGCTACCTTTCTTATATCCTATAGCCAAACAGTCCTAAATCAACTCCTTTTCTGTTTATTCCTGCTTCACACACTACACACACCGGGTACGCAAGGGCACAAGGGTCCTGCAGTGTGTTAGGAAAGAACATGTTTAATCATCCGTCATGTCATAGCACACCAAGTATGTGAGGGTTAGCATTAGCATACATTTCAATGTTGTCAAAGGAAAGGCCAAAACATAATAGACTGTCACCATTGCTTTCGCCCAGAGATTCAATTAACACGCTTTAGCATCTTCAGGCCGAAGGTTCGGGGGTCTAAATTCCAAATAACATTAAATAGAAAAATTAGACAGCTGTGAATTTCAACACGTCCTCCATGTCCTTCGGTTCAATTTCGCCTGTTCTGCTTTTTACGACGTCTTTTTTACAATCGTACGAAAATGTCTGGATGGAAGTCAGAGCTCAGGCTGGTATTCCAACAGTATGAACATCATACAAGCTTAGAAAACGTAAATAATCATGAAATATTCATAAGCTAACTCTCCTTAATCCTTATCAAATACTGTTTCTTAGCAAATGCTGAACCCTGAGGAAACCCAAGTAGGCGTAAGGAGAATTTGCAAAAACTATGTGGTATCTCAGTGGTTCATGTTATAGACGTTAACGTCTGATAGGAAGGTCACAAGTTCAAACCACTAAGCTGCCACCATTGCTGGACCCTTTAGCAAAGCCCTTAACTCCCAACTGCTCAGTTGTATCAATGAGGTAACTGTAAGTCGCATTGGATAAGGGGGTCTGCTGAATGCCATAAATGTAAATGTATATGTAGATACTGGCAGTAAACTGAACCCTCCGAACACACACACACATCTTTACTGATTTAAACTTTTCCAAATAAGGCAACAGTAATAATACAGCCGAGGAGGAAGATTGGGATTTATGAACTCATTCCTGTATCCAATACAAAACATATGCATCTGTGATGTCACATGACAAACGAATTCAGGAGGTGAATTAAACGTTCCATGTTACAAGCAAAGGATTCAAAAATGAATAAATTACTCTCTGAGACCAAGTTATTAGCCCCAAGTCATATAAAAGGACAGGGATGAATGAATGAGATGTGTCAGGTAGTGCAGCGGGAAAACACGTTAAAAAAATTAATACAAATAATAATATAATAGATATAGAGTAGTATCTCACAAAAGTGGGTACATGCTAAATAATTGAGAGGATCATACAAATTTGTGTATTTTGTATTACAGCAGTTACAATTTGGTGCTTTGAGTCCAATTCTCTCATACTGACCACTGGATGTTCAACATGCACCTCATGGTAAAGACTCTCTGAGGATCTGAGAGTTAGAATCGTTGCTCTCCAAAAAGATGCTGAGGCTACAAGAAGATCGGTAACCCCCTGAAACTGAATTACAGTACAGCGGTCAGGGTCATACAGAGGTTTTCCAAGACGGCACTCTGAACAGACTTTGCAAGGGTCCAAAGAAGTTGAGTCCTTGTTCTGTGCGTCAGGTGCAGAAGCTGTCTCACAAGAAAGCCTGCAAACAGTTTGCTGAAGACAACCAGTCCAAGAGCATGAATTACTGGTACCATGTCCTTTGGTCAAAAGAGACTAAGATAAACTTGTTTGGTTTAGATCAGGGGTGTCAAACTCAAGCCCGCGGTGTAATTATATTTGGCCCGCGAGATCATATCAAATGTGTATTAGAGCTGGCCCGCCAGTGTATAGCGCATACACCGCTAATACTACAAATCCCAGAATGCTTTGTTAGTGTGCGGGCGTACTCAGCACTGAATTTACCTGGAGATTTGCCGATCTTTGAAGCCCAGAAATGCAGATTTGAACTGCTCTGAAAATCCATTTATGGTTGACGTGGAAAGCGCACCAACCAACCTCCAAATGGATCTGATTGAACTCCAGTGTAGAGACACGCTCAAGTCAAAGTACGACTCTGTGTGTGCTGCACAGTTTCCATGTTTCCTCCCCGACACACTGCACCAACTCCGTGCCCAAGCTGCTCAAACCCTCTCTATGTTCAGCAGCACATATCTGTGTGTTTAACTGTTCTCTTTAATGAAGATAAACAAAACACCACTCAGGAGTCTCACTGATGAACACCTTCACTCAATCCTGAGGATTTCCTCAGCTCAGAGCCTAAACCCAGACATGATGCCAGGTATCTAAGAAGAGATGCAGGTATCTGTCTTCAACCAATCAGAGTAAATCAGAGTATAGCAAACTGAGCTTGAATGAATGTTGTCTTTATGCACTTTTTCTACTCCAAGGCATGAACTGTTAATAGTTGAAGGATTGTTTTTTTTTAACATAAATAAGAACATAATAAGAAACGAATACCACTGATGTGTTTTATTTCAAATAATTTATATATAATGTGTTTATAATATTAAACTTTGTTTGTTCCTGATTCAATGTTTATGCAAAACTAAAGTTTGTTTCTATATGAAAAGGTTCAACATTACAGATCTGGAGAGACGGAAAACATGCACAATTGCAGTCAATTTTTCCATAAATATTGAGTTTAGCCCGTGATTTCATCCCAGTTTTTATCCCACTGTGAATTTGAATTTGGTGGTAGCATCATGGTCTGGGGCTGCATGAGGTCCGCCGGTACTGAGGAACTGCGGTTCATTGAGTGTAAACATGGATTCCAACATGTACAGTGCCATTCTGAAGCAGAACGTGATGCTGCTTTCTTTGGAAACTGGGCTGAACTGCAGTTTTCAAACACAATAAGGACCCCAAACACACTGCCAAGATGAGAACTGCCTTGGTGAGGAAGGTTAAGGTGATCGAGTGGCCAAGTATGTCTCCAGACCTGATCATTATTGAGCACCTTTGGAGAAAGACAATTACTCAACACTAAGCAAAACTAGTCCCTAAACCTACAGAATACACAGATGCAGTACATGGCTAAAACCAGCTACAAAAAGTAGCTACAAAAAAAAAGTTGACATTTATCTCTAATGGAGCAGCACCTACTTCAACTATCACAGCTAATGTTCAGGAAAATTCAGAAAGTGTGTGAGAAACATCTTTATAAATTAGATTGTTGGGTCCCACCTTATGGACCTTCAAAGAGAAGATACCGACCCTGCGAGGATCCCGAGTCATCTAGCGATGTACCAAGTCCAGCTGGATCCCACTTCATGAAGATTTCCGACAGTGGACTTTGAGCATACAACAACCTCTTAGTCAATATCTAAAAATATTCCACACATGCTGTTTGTAAATCATTGAACATTTTAAGGTACTGGTATGGAGGAGTTGGTGTCGAATCTATAATGAACTCAGATGTTCCAAATGACTGTATACGGCTGTAGAATAGGACATTACTCATAATCACACGCTCAAGATATTTCTAGCTCTCCAGGGTTTGTAATGTATTAATGATTTATAATCACACTCTTGGTGGCAATCAGTTGAGGGTGAGTTCTTTTAGAGTCTGATTCCTCTCAAGGTTTCTTCCTCATACCACCTAAGGGAGTTTTTCCTTGCCACAGGTTTGCTCATTTGGGAGAATTACAGAGTTCACATATATCACATTTTCTGTTTTATAATTCTTCCAATCTAGAAAGCTGCTTTGAGGCAATTGTGAGAAGAGCTATAGAAATAAACTTGGGTTAAATTGAACGTAATTTTTTGGTCACAAATGATTCAAAGACTTCTTAAACACTGGGAACAGCAGTGTTAAAGGGTGTACTTGAAGACCTGGGGGTGAAACGTTTTTACCTCCCATGGTTTATCACCCATAATCGCCTCACTCATCACCTCATTAGCAGTTCGAGTTAAATCAAAGCGAGCCTTCGTGGCCCTTGTGTGTGTGTGTGTGTGTGTGTGTGTGTGTGTGTGTGTGTGTGTGTGTGTGGCTATTTTCGACATCTATATATTGTGTGCGAGCTCAGGGCTAAAGAATGCAGCGCAAATGAACAATCACCTGATGTCGCCGCAGACAGACAAAGAGAGAGACAGACAGCCGGAGCCCAAAGCGGCAGCACGAAATGCGGCCTTTAAAATAATAAGAGCGTTAGGCATTAGTGTAACTGATTGAAACAGGTGGCTGGGACGGTGGTCACGTGGGGGGAGACAGATTTCTATTCTACTCTTTCTTTCTCTCGCACTCGCTCTCTCTCGCTGTACACATACTGTACACACAAGCTAAAAGGCGTGACGTTAAATCTCGAACGAGGGAAACAAAAAATTCCTAGAAAAGATCATACGCTTTCGTAAGCCGGGGATACAGCGCTCTTTTCCGCGAACAAATCAAAGAAGATTAAAGACCCCCGGCCGCAGGCTCTTATACAGTCACCTGTGGGCATGGCTGAAAAAGGCAGGTGGTATTAAAGGTCAATCCCTAACAATGCTTCCCCCCCCAGTCCAAAAATGTCTCTGCGATTCCCAGAACGGTGCGCGACAAACCCGGAAATCGTAAAACGCGCCACATGAAGGAGGAATATATTTCCACAGGGTTTCGATTGTGAGCACAGGGGCAGCCATCTGCAACTTTTTCTCAGGAAGAGAATCTTTTATTTAGCGTTTATTTTAGCTTGGGAACGAAACGATGAAATGAGCTGGACAGTGACAATAGCAAACGCGGGATTTCGAAACGGATGAAAGCTTTTCCGCATCCATAAAACGTGATCAAGCAATAAAGCAGGTCAGGACGACAAATGATCTGTATTAATTGTATTTCCTCTAAAAATGTAGCTGTAGGTCAGTGATGGATGGAAGGGTTCAACCATAAAAAAAGAAAAAGGGCATTTAAAGTCAATAAAGGGATGCGCAAATCATTACATCTGCCCATACACCCCCTGTTTCCTTTTCTTTTTTGTATATTATGTCTCCTTTTTTTTTCCCTTTCCTGTCTTTTGTTTCCTTTACTGTTTCCCCCCTTTTTTTTTATATCACATCTCTCTCTCTCTCTCTTTTGTTTCCTTTTCCTTTTTGTTGTTTCTTGTTTTTTTGCTTTGTCCATGTTTTTTTGTTTTTTTTTCATTCCTGTGGTCCTTTCCTCTTTTCCATTGTTATTTTCCAAATCTCACTTTTTTAGTTTTTTTCATTTTTATGTTCAAATCTTTCTCACATTCTTTTCTTTCCTTTCCCCTTTTGTTTTTTACACTTCTTTGCATCAAGTACTTTCTCTCTCTTTTTTATGTTCTTCCCTGTCTTCTCCCCCCTTTTTTCCAATTTCCTCATTTCCATTCCATGCTCTTTACCCCTTTTCATATTTCTTCCTTCTTCCTTTTTTTTTTTCCTTAAATTGATTCACTCATAAAACTTAAATGTCCTTATTCATTTCCCACATTGTTTTTTCCACAAGAAAAATCCCTGGTGCCATCTTAAGGGTTGACCCTGTCCTGTAGCAGCTCATGTCAAGGTTTGTAAGATGAGCGATTTAGAGCTGAGGGATGAAAACTTTTACCGAGAAGTCAATGGCATGTAATAAGCTAGAACTATGCAACATTCATGCAATTTGGAGAAAATATTTCGAGTAACAGGAGCAAGAGGAGGAGCAGGAGAAATTTAAATGAAAGGCAAAACACTTTTTTCTCTACAACACTGAAAGATTTCCCACAGTCCTGCACTTTTTCCCTACAGCATTACAGCACTTTTCCCACAGAGCTGCAAGCTCTCAGGTGATGCATAAATCCGAGTCATGAGAGAAAGTAAAAAAAATAAGTAAAAAAAAAAAAACAACAACGTTGGAATGCAGGAAAGATGTGCATGACCTTAGTTTCTCTCTCTATTTCTTGTTCTGCTTCCATTTTATATATAATAATAATAATAAAAAGAAGAACTGTTTATTCATGGGTGCCTCACATGACACATAAGGACTTACATACACTAAAAACACAACACAATTAACAACAACAGTTTCAAATAATCACAAACTTCTTCTTTTTCTTCTTTCGGCTTCTCCCATTAGGGGGCGCCACAGCGGATCATCCGTCTCCATACCCCCCTGTCCTTTACATCTGCTTATGTCACCCCAACTACCTGCATGTCTTCTCTCACCACATCCATAAACCTCCTCCTTGGTCTTCCTCTTTTCCTCCTACCTGGTGGCTCCATCCTCAGCATTCTCCTACTGATATACCCCATGTCCCTCTTCTACACATGTCCAAACCATCTCAATCTCACCTCCCTCACCTTGTCTCCAAAACATCCTACATGTGCTGTCCCTCTTATAAACTAATTTCTAATCCTGTCCATCCTGAAAACCTCAACACCTTCAGCTCTGCTACCTCCAGCTCGAGTAGATTCCATAGGTATGGGGCGCCGTAGCTAATAGCTCGAGATCCCATAGATGCCAAACGGAAGGGCTAAGGACGTTGAGCACAGCAGAGTTCGAGAAGGAGTATGTGTTAAAAGTAGGTCTGATAGATATGAAGGATCCAGGTTAGGTAATGCCTTATAAACAAAAAGCAGTATTTGAAATTCAATGCGCTGTTGAGGAGCAGGAGATATTTGGTCCATTGTAGAAGTTTTAGTGAGTTTTCTTGCACCAACTGTAACTTGTGTAAGAGTTTATGAGGAAGACCAAAAAAAGAGAGTGAACCATAATAACAGTGCTCGTCATTGAGTGGGATTGATATTGCGGATGGCGCCGCCCAAGTGGCAGCTTGTTGTAGCAGCTCCTTTTAGAAATTTCCCCACTGTGGGACGAATAAAGGTATAGAAAAAGACCCAAACTCTTACAACACAGTCTCACGACATTTCATGATATAGTCACAAACTTCAATTTATTGATTCATGTTCATGGACACAAATTTCCCTCTTTTTTCGTGTCACTCAGCACGACTGCATCCGCCTGGCTCCATCTCCATAGCAACGGAGACAGAAGATCATGGGTAATGCTGACAGAAATGCTAAAGGTAATCTTTTCCCCCTCATTTTTATGGCAGAAAATACATTGTAAGTGTTGGGATTAATGGTATACTGTAATAAAGGCGTGTCTCTAATTAACGCAGTCTCCTTAATTAACCAGGAGAATATATTTACTGAATTTTGACTGGACCTTGTCACGAAATCCCATTAGACTGGGACTGGGAAACTACTGGCCTTAGATAGATTATTTTTTGTGCCCTTGAGAAGTGTATCAGTTTAACTCCTGTCCAGAAATGTATTCGAGAGCCAAGCTTTTACTCTTTTCTTCGCTTCCCTTTATTATTTTCCCACACTTCTTATCCTTTCCACATTTCATATTCTTTCATTTCCTTTTGTTACATTTTATTTTCATTTCTATTTTTTATGTTATTCTTTCCATTCCATGTTTTCTGTTTTTTTCTATATTTTTTTCTTAATGTTCTGTTTGTCTTTTTAATGCTTCTTTTCATTTTTTTCAATTACTATCTTTCGTGCTGGGTTACCGATCGGAAGGTCGGGGGTTCAAGACCCGGTATCGCCAAGCTGCCACTCTTAGTCCCTTGAGCAAGGCCCTTAACCCTCTGTTCTCCAGGGGCACTGTATCATGGCCGTCCCTGCGTTTCCCACGGACCATTAGTACTGACGCACCTCCCGCTAAACTCTGGCGCGCTCTGGACAGGTCACACAGGAGATGCTGCAGAATGAAAAAATGGAGGAACGGCGAGAAAACTGCGAGGGGTGAGGAGAAGAATCAGGCCAAAGAAAACACCAGAAAGTTTCCAAAGTTTGGGATCATTTTAAACTACACCATGAAGAAAACACTGTACAGTGCAGAAATAAATACATGAGTGAGAATAATTATGAGTTTCATTAAACTAATAGTTTCCTATAACTTACTCTACGTGGCCACTGTGAAGGGACTTTTTGAACGCACTCTATTTGTATTTGAATGTAATTTGGCAATTAAAGGCACTAAATTGGTTTAGTTTTCACTGTAATTTTTTATGCAGTTTCAGCAATAAAAAAAAAAAAAAAATTTCTAAAAAGGAAAAAAAACAAATTACTTGTTCGGACTTATATATCTGTCTTATTCAGCATTGCTCTTAAAGAAAAAGTCTCAACTGATTACTCGATTGATCGATGGAATAATCGTTGGAAAACTGGATTGCTAAAATAATCGATAGCAGCCAGTACAGTAAAAAGTCTATGGGTGAAAGGAACGACATACTTTTTCTCTTTCTTCTCTCTGACACAGCAATGCAAGTCAGTCATGGGTTTGCCATTAACTTGTGTATGATGGCAGATAGCAGACTCTTGAGAGTGGACTTCGCCACACTCTGGCATCCCTGGCAAGTGATAGATCAGTGGTTAAGACGTTGGACTTCTGATATAAAGGTGAAGAGTTCAATTCCCAGCACTTCCAAACTGCTACCGTTGGGTTCTTGAGCATTGCCCTTAGCGTTGTATAAATTAGATAACTGTAAGCCAGTCTAGATAATGTACTGTAATATGTGATTACGAGCAATAGCCCATGAGTAAAAACTGGCAGAATTACTCAACTGTGAGAAAGTATGGTTTGAAATATTTAAGAGTAATAGAAATGCATTGGCTTCTGCAAAAAGTGGAACCTTCAGTTTCCAAAACTCCCCACTGATGAATTTGCCTTTGGTGTACTTCATTTGATGGCTGTAGGACCTAAGGTTCTTACGCTGTTATTATAATTGTCTTGGACTCTTGAGACCCTCCTGTGTCACCATTTGCTGATTTACTGTTGCTGTTTGAAGAAAATTCTCAAAACATTCAGGAGATTTATTTTTACAGTCTTTTTGTGCATGAAGGTCCAATTAATGATAATGATTCAAATATTTAGTGTAAAATTCATCACATCTGTTCCTCATAAAGTGTTTGATGCTCATCAACATGGATTTAATTTTGACTCATTTTGACCAAAAAGTTGTTGTTGAAACAATGACCAGCTTCGTTTTTTGTCCAATTTGTTTTTTTTTTTACAAGAAGTGTGCTAGAATTTGGTATAGTCTTGGACAGTGGCCTTGCTAAATTCTTGGTCCTTGATAAAGAGTCTGTAAAACTCATGCTTGTTGAGTCTTGTGAGCAATGCATGAATTAACCTAAAGAGGTTTTACGGTTTTTCTTGACGCAGTTTTATCTGACCTTGAGCTTCATTTAGCCTTGACGCCGTAAGACTTGGCCTTGTCCCGATCCTACATTTTTATTTATGGCATTTAGCACATGCCCTTATGCAAAGCAACTAACAATTATCTCATTTACACAACTGAGCAGGTGAGGGTTAAGGACCTTGCTCAAGGGTCTGGGATTCGCAATCAATCCCCCCAATCAAAAGACCAACACCATTGTTACCACTTCCACTTTTACCAATTTTACCTATTTTTTACCACAGCTCTATTTCCACTTCCCAAACTACAGATCTCACAATCACTTGTACTATAATAATTGTTTCCATTAAAAAAAATAAATATGATATATTCAGGCTAAGTACGTCCTCGGTCCAAAATCTGCGAACGCATAAAGAACCCTCTTTTAAAACCAGTTCTTGTGTAATATCAATGCGGTTAAGTTCCAGCATTAAACAAAGTCTCAAAACCCCCCACATATCACTATAAATAAACACAATGACACACACTTTCAGTAACACACACACAAGCTATTTTGGAGAGAACAGAGTCCTGCTGGCGCGATAAGCGCCGGGATTCTGTATCCTTTAACAGGTGGATGTGTGTGTGTGTGTGTGTGTGTGTGTGTGTGTGTGTGTGTGTGTGTGGTGTGAAAGAAAGTGTGTGAGAACCAAACAAAAGAAAAGAGAAACTTAGTCCATTACCAATTGTGGAATTAGAGTCCAGCGATCGCTTGCTGTATCCCACAACAGCACTGTGGTATAAACATACAGTCAAATCTGGACTCAATTCTCCCATAATAACGCTTTATTTTTACATCTTGCTCTCTTGAGACACTAAAAGCAGCAGCATGAAGGCAGCAGTCCATTACCTTCCCACAAATCCCTCAGAAACCCTGATGACCTACTTGGAAATAAAGCAAAAGCAAGAAATGTTAAAAAAAAAAAAAAAGGGGCTTGAGTTTGGGCAGAAACCCAAAAGTGCCTCAGTGACCACAAAAAACCTGTAGGATTGTCTATTTTTTGTTTTTCGCCTGAGGGGAATTTTTCCCCCCTTTGCCAGAGACAGGTTTGGAATACATTTATTGTGATGATCAAGAGGAACGAAAGGTCTGGAGCTCAGCCACTTAGTAACGTGACCATATTGAAAATACCACTTTGTATCTGCTTGCAGTCACTTGTATAACTATGGGTGTGTGTTATTAAAAAAAAAAAGACTTGATGCCAGGTAGGTTCTCTAAGCATTCCTGTCATAAATGGTGTGTGTTTGTGTGTGCATATACAGTATAGGGGCATGATCTTACATCTTGTTGCAAACAAAGCAAGGACGTGATGTTAACTCAAAAGTCTGAGGGATATTTTACTGGTCTACCATTTGCATGTAAAAGAAAAAGAAGCAAAAGGGTTCAGTTTTAATGTTATGGCTAAGTCTATAGACATAGTATTATTTCGTTTCATTAAGGTCATCTGGTCCTCAGTTTAGAAAAACGAAATGTCGTTCCTTAATGCTTTGAAGAAAACCCATACTGCACATTGAGTTATTTGAGAAGCTCTGGTGAGGAGGGAGAGGACGGTAGATAGACATATGAAGAGGAAATATATATACAGATTGACTGTCCTCTGAAAAAAGTGTCCAAAGTGTCAATATTCTGTGTGAGCACCATTGTTATGTAACACTGCCTTAATCCTCCTTGGCCTGGAATTCACCAGAGCTGCACAGGTTGTTGCTGGGATCCTCTTCCACTCCTCCATAATGACATCACGGAGCTGCTGGATGTTGGACACATGGTGCTTCTCCAACTTCGGCTTGAGGTTGAGGGTTCAGGTCTGAAGACATACTGTCCACTCCATCAGCTTCGGCTTTCTCAGCAAGTCAATTGTCTTCTTGGTGGTGTGTCTGGGGCCTTCATTGTGTTTGAAAACTCAAACATAACCCTAAACCATGCACCTGCCACCACCATGCCTCACTGTAGGCAAGACACATTTTTCTTGGTTCGGCTGGATACCATCTTAGCCAAACAAGTTTCTCTCAGTCTCATCAGAACATGGTTTCAGTAATTTACGCACTTGGACAGGTCGTCTTCAGCAAACTGTTTGAGGTCTTTCTTGTGAAACAGCTTTAAAAAAGGATTCCTTCTGGGACGACGGCCTGAGCACTGACTTTCCACTTTTGCACCTTCTAACGCAATGCTGCAGCACTCATGCATCTGTTTTTTGAAGCAGCTTCTGCACCTGACGCACAACACGAGGACTCGACTTCTTTGACGGACCCTTGCGAGGTCTTTTCCGAGTGGAAGTCGTCTTGGAAAACCTCTGTATGACCCTGACCACTGTACTGTAACTCAGTTTCAGGGGGTTACTGATCTTCTTATTGCCTCAGCATCTTTGTGTAGAGCAACAATTCTAATTCTCAAATCCTCAGAGAGTCTTTACCATGAGGTCTATGTTGAACATCCAGTGGTCAGTATGAGAGAATTGTACTCAAAGTGCCAAATTGTAACTTCTTTAATACAAGATACACAATTTTGTATGGTCCTGTCAAGAAGAAAACCACATGTCCAAACTTTGCATAGTTACACTCCATACAGCTGTTGTTACTGAGGGTGTACTCACTTTTGTTGCCAGTTATTTAGACAATAATGCCTGTATGTTGAGTAAATTTTAAAAGACAGTAAACACTGACTTACTCTAAAATATGACCATTTCAGCTCTATAGTTTTGTCCCATGAGAAGATACTAAAATGGTTGCTGAAATGTGAGGGGTGTACTAACTTTTGTGAGATAGTTTGCTAGCCCTGTAAAATTAGAGTGTGAGAGTGTGTATGGACTGAAGGTTCTCTCATTGTGTATCTGTAAAAGTATAGAAAACTCAATCTGCATTTCTTTCTTGGGAAAACTTCACACAAGTCCAAATGATTAAACTTAGAAATAAGAGATGGACCCTGGCAAAGAAGACAAAATTCCAGCAAGTTCTCTCGGTACTGTACACTCACCTGACCCAAATCCAGAGTGACGTTTATCTCGTTATACCTCAGCCCCCGAGAGAGAGGCGGGCTCTGCCACCAGCGCTCCGTGCCGTCAATGGCGTTGTTCACCGGGTGGGCTTTCTCAGGGTTATTGGCGTTGCAGTGGTCACAGTACTGCCCCTGAAATCATCACATGAAGCTTCAGGGTCTCATACTTGTGAACTACATGCAAAAATATTTACAAAAGTTTGTGGACACCTGACCATAAGATTGGTATGTGCTTTTTGAACCTTTTTTTTTTAACATCTTCTGGAAAGCTGTTCCACTCGATTTTGGAGATTTGTGATCATTCAGCTATGGTGTTAGTAAAGTCAGATACTGATGTAGGTGAGAAGGTGAGGAGGTCTGGGTGCAGTCAGCGTTCACATTCACACAGGGTTTAGAGCTCTACAGCAGGAGATCTTCCAGGAGCTGGCTTTGTCCACAGGGGCATCATCATGCTGGAATAAGTTTTAGGCCAAAACTTATTCCAGCATGATGATGCCCCTGTGCACCTTAAGGGGCTTTTAAGTGCTTCCTTAAAGGTTATAGGAACTCTTGAAGAACCTGATAGAACCTGATAGAGTTTGTCTATATACACTATATGGACAAAAGCATTGGGACAGCTGGAAAAGTCAGTTTCTATCAGGTTCTTCTAGAGTTCCTATAACCTTCAAGAAAGCACTTTGCTGTGTTGTGAGTGCACCAGCGAACATGTCAAAACTGCCAATATTTTGTGTGATGGACAACCAAATCAGCCTTAAAGATTCTTTGTAATGTATAATATATACTTTGAATAGAATTTTGATTGTATAATAAAGGAAATAAAAATGTAGATCAGACCCAACACTATAATATTAATCATTTATAGGTTGATCTATATTATTAGGATATTAGGATAATAACTAATAATAATTTCTTCATTGGGAAAATAATTACAATGAAGCTTTTACACTTTGGTCCAAATAATAACAATGTACAGTCGGGAAATGCATAGGTAAGTGTGTGTGTGTGTGTGTGTGTGTGTGTGTGTGTGTGTGTGTGTGTGTGTGTTACCTGGATAGTTTGGCTCGTTAATCCCAACGTCGGCCCTCCGACAAGTTTGCAGTAGAGATCCGTCCTGGGGTTTCCGTTGTCCTCCTCGCCGCACGTGGCCGTGGCGGAGATGCCCGAGCCCTCTGCCAGGTTGAAGTACGGCGGGGTCAGGCTCAGTCCCCCCGGTACACCGCTGACCGAGGCTCGCGCTCTCACCGCGGCGAGCGCGCAGATCAGCGCCGGGAACAGCAGCGGTGCTCTTCTCCTCTGCGCCATTTGCGTTGCCGTTGCGTGCGTTTGGACCGTGGCGGAAATCCGGTCATATCCGAGACATGATAAAGCGCAATCTGACTCTGTTCACTCGGAAAGTCGCGCGCGAGACACCAGAGTTCCGTCTCACTTGTTCAGAAGCGGGTTTCCCCCCCACCGGACTCGGGCACGAGCGCTTCCTCGTTACTGCGAGCGCGTGTGCGCGCGTACTGTACACTTTTACTTCCCTGGTGCAGACAGACAGACAGACTGACAGACAGACAGATAGATAGATAGATAGATAGATAGATAGATAGATAGATAGATAGATAGATAGATAGATAGATAGATAGATAGATCCCCCATACAGTGATAGATATATAGATAGATAATGTGGTGATAAAAAATGAATATGTTCTTTATAAGAGTAAGTTTGTCCCTGATTACTGAACCGGTGGCGACTGTGACGAGGAAAAACTATTTCTATAGCACTTTTATAGCTTTACAGAACGTTCAGTCATTTTTATAAGTGAATTGTGTATATAAACCCCCGATGAGCAAACCTAAGGCGACTGTGGCAAAGAAAAACTCCCTCAATGCTACGAGGATGAACCTTGAAAGTACTCAAAAGAGGAACCCATACTAAGAATGTGATTATAATGCTAGGAACTCCTTGTACACCCTTCTGAGCTGAACAAAATTCTCTGGAAGGCTTCTACCATTCCAGGAGATTATTACTTTTATGTATGAAAATTTGCAGAGCAGGGTGTTTCCAAGACCAGGTTACCACCCTAGTTAAAATCCACCATAAAACAAACTCAGGGCTGTGTCAAGTCAAGTCAAGTCAAGTTTATTTGTATAGCGCTTTTCACAACAGACATTGTCTCAAAGCAGCTTTACACAAATCAACAGTGAAGGTGAATGGTGTGAATTTGTCCCTGATGAGCAAGCTGTGGCGACTGTGGCAAGGAAAAACTCCCTTAGATGTTATGAGGAAGAAACCTTGAGAGGAACCAGACTCAAAAGGGAAACCCATCCTCATTTTGGGTGACATCAAGAGTTTGATCATAAATCTTTCAACAATACAGAACACTGGAGAGTGAGAGCTAACATGAGCACTGGAGTATAAGATTATAAGTGATGTTCTTTCTGCAGTCTTATACAGTCTATATGGTTAGTAGCTCCGAGTTTTATGAGCTCAGCATTTGTGATCACCACAGATCCAGCATCAGCTTCTCCATGCCAGAGCCTTTAACACTCCAGGAGGTCCAATGCCAAACTCCACACATGTAGCGGGATCCAAATGGCACTGGTACGTCTCTAGATGGTTCGGGATGTTTGTGAGTTCGGCATCTACTTCTTCAAAGGTCCGTAATCATCACGAGGTGGGAGGTGACTGGAGCTGGCCAAACCTCAGGGTGTCTCGGGATGGGGAGAGAAAGAGAAGCAGTGGAGAGCAATTAGCGTAGCTGCTGTTCATGATATTAACAGCACAAGTTGATAATGTGCATGTGATCAGATGTTCTGGAGCACAAGGTTATGATGTGATGTGTGTTATGTGTAGGCTTTGCTAAAAAGATATGTTTTTAATCTACACTTAAACTGGGTGAGTGTGTCTGAGCCCCGAACACCGTCAGGAAGACTATTCCAGAGTTTAGGAGCTAAATGTGAAAAAGCTCTACCACCTTTAGTGGACTTTGCTATTCTAGGAACTACTAGAAGCCCAGAGTTTTGAGATCTCAGGGAGCGTGGCGGATTGTAGCGAGTTAAAAGACTGGATAGATATATGGGAGCCAAACCATTTAGTGCTTTATAAGTGAGAAGTAATAGTTTGTAGTCTATTCGAAACTTAACAGGAAGCCAATGTAGGGACGATAAGATCGGGGTTATGTGATCATATTTTCTTGCCCTTGTAAGAACTCTGGCTGCTGCATTCTGGACTAACTGAAGCTTGTTTATTAATGATGCAGGACATCCACCTAGTAACGCATTACAGTAGTCTATTCTGGAGGTCATGAACGCATGGACGAGCTTTTCTGCATCGGATATGGACAACATATTTCTTAGCTTAGAAATATTTCTAAGGTGAAAGAAGGCTGTTTTAGTAACTTGATTGATATGTGTGTGTGTGTGTGTGTGTGTGTGTGTGTGTGTGTGTGTGTGTGTGTTGGATTCACAGTGGTCTTGCAGATGTCACTCTAATGTTTGGCTTGTTTTCCTTCAAAGATACCAAGTGTCTCTTCCATCAGATCTTTGTGACAGCATTCTCTTAATTTCCAACCATTTCTTGATAATATTTTTTAAGTCCTGAGTTTCCACCTCAGATGGTCTGCCTTCTGAGCATCTTATAACTGTTGTACACATTTCTCAATAACGTTTTTATTTTCCTCATCTGCGAAAATGAGTTTGGACATCCACTAGCTCTTTCTCTCTTCTTTAGCACATGCCTCTATTCATGCTTCCATCTACTTATCTGATCAATCATCTATTTATTTATTTATGTATACATTAACCCACTTACATATACCACATGCCATTTATTCTTAATTCTGTCACTAATTCATTCATGCATACAGTTTATGCATCCAGCCACCCATCCATCCATCCATCCATCCATCCATCCATCCATCTATCCATCCATTTATTCATTCATCCCCCATTCATCTTGACTTGTATTGACTTAATTTGACATCTATTTATTCACCCCTGATTCATGTATTCATCCAACTTTCAATCCATCCATCCATTTAATCATTCATCCCCGATTCATCTTGACTTGACTTCATCCATCAAATCATCCATCCATCCTTTCTCCATCTATCCATCCATCTATTTATTCACCCCTTATTCATCAATTCATCCATCCATCCATCCATTTATCCATCCATCCATCCATCCATCCATCCATCCATCCATCCATCCATCCATCCACCCATCTATCTATCCATTCATCAATCCATCTACCAATCTATCTAATATTAATCTATTTGTATGTCCATCCTTTCATCCATTCATCTGTCCTCTTATTATTTTTCCAACTATTTATCCTTTATTTATCCATCCACTAATTTATTTATCTAAAGAGATTAAATTTCTCAAAACTTACTTCACTTGTGCTCATCATGCTTTTGTACATTCATTTAATTGATTGTGTACAATCATCTGCTGTTTCCTACATTAATATTTGGTAATGTTCATGTTGATTAAGATGAATCTTGAATGACACTAATGAGCAACAGAGCAAAACACAGAATTACAATTTCTGAAAATGGATGAAAAACCAAGAATTCAAGTCTTGACTTCTCTTGAAGAACAAAACACTAGTACAGTACAGTACAGTAAAAATGTGAATCCTGTTCGGTCTCTTGCAATCAATATAAATCAAATATGCAAACAAATAAATACGTTTGTGCTGCTGAAATTCATACATGCCAAACTGAAGAAATGTAGCCTCGTGCATTTTCAATCCTTGCAATCCAATTCGTATTTTACTTCTGGAAAGACCTCCATCCACTTACTGGTCCATCTATCCATCCTTCATTCATCCTCGAATTTAACTTTATAAATGGTATATCCATTCATCCATCCATCCATCCATCCATCCATCCATCCATCCATCCGACCATCCATCCATCCATCCATCCATCCATTTATCTCTCCATACATATATTTTATATCCATCTTATCCACATCCTTCTCTCTATCTAACAGTCATTAATAATTTTAAAGAGTGTATTCTGACACCATCCTTTTAAAAAGTGAATGTAATCAACTGTTCTGTCAGTGATATTTTATTCCTTAAACTACAGAGCCATGCAAGTCTTTTTTTTTTTTAACAAATCCCCCATAATCTTGTGTGTCTCTTTAAATTAGTCTGCGTCAGAGATGAAGGTTATAAAGTACAAATACTTTATTACTTTACTTAAGTAGATTTTTCTGGTATCAGTATCAGTCTGGTACTTTACTTCACTATTCCTTTTTCAGACAACTTTTTACTTTCATTCTCCATTTTTACACAAATATCTGTATTTTTTTACTCCTTACATTTTCAAAACAGTCTCGTTGCTTAAGTTTTAATCTATTTGGTGCGGCTTTTCAACCTACCACCGGTGTATTATTTCCTGGCTCTCACACACCACAGACATTGGCTAGTTTACGAAGCAAACAATGAGCAGGGCAGAAGGCAACAAGAAGAGAGTCAGCGATGAGACAGAAAGAGTCAGTGATGTAAACATGACTGAGAACAGAGACATTCCTGATCACCTGATCATCATCATCTTTTCCCTGCTTGTGTTCTCTATGGTGGATGTTCAACCTGGATACATTCATTAGGCAACAAAATTTTAAATGATTTTGTATTAATATATTAATATGATGTGAGGTCCAGTTATAAGATGAATAAAAAAATGGCTACTTTTTAGTCAAAGTCCAAATTTATTAACTTGATATTAACTTGAGTGAAAAGTAAAGTCAGTACTTTAAAATTTACAAGAGCATTTCAAAACTTGAGTATCTGTACTTCTACTGGAGTGAAGGATGTGTGTACGTTTGCCATCTCTGGACTGCATTCTCGGGTAAAGAAGGAGAGTTGGTCAGGTGTTGATAGATCATGTATCCCTACCAACAATCATCTTCTTTGTTACAGTGATTTTTTGGGGGGGGAATCATGAGGGAAGCATGAGGGATCAAAGGGAAATACATTCAGGATGGAAAGTTGAGGCTTTGGTGACATCTGTTGGAGGAGAGCTGCGAATATGGACCTGTAAAGAAAAAAAAATCAAATCTAGGTCTTCTGCCAAAACTAATCACAGCCCTAAATATTTCTTATCAGGAATGAGAGCAGCTCACCATAAATGACACTCTTGTGATTAGATGAAGTGACCTGGTTCTGATCCCGCCAAGTTACTGTACTGAACTTTTGTTAAAAAAAAAAAAAAAATGTTCATGTAAAAAATTCAACAGTGAACTCACTCTTCGATTATTGTTCAGATAAAAGTAGATTCTTAGGTGTTTCAATCAGTTTAAATTCATTGAATATTTGTCATTATTTTATAATTCAATATTATTATTTTATAATATTTTATTATTTTAAATAAAAAGTACACTGTCATTTTTAAATCCATTTTTATTTGTAACCAATGTTGTAGAAATTCAAGCAAAACAAGTTAGTGTCTATCAATTACACACTAGCAGTAAATATCACCTTTCTTTCTTTAACATGTTTGTAAGAAACAGGAAAACCAGCCATCTTAAAGAATTTTCCATACTGTAAGAAGTTAGATTGGATTTGTACCTCCAGCTGCTACAAAGAGTTTACAGTCAATTGTCAGTTGTGAAATGAATAAGTGTTTTCTTACAGAAAAATTACATCATGCATCAACAGTGCAACATTTTCCACCAACCTGATTTTTCTCATGAAGTCCTAGTACAGGAGACAAACTACTACACTACAGCCAATCAGAATCAAGAATTCTCAAGCCTTTACACTGGAGACTCCATCCAATTTCAGAAGGCTCTTTCCATTTATGACTAAAGTCTTTAGCATCAAATAAATAAACAAATGAAGATCTCCTTACAGACCTACTACTCCTTCTGGTCAAATCTGTTTCATGAATTCATAAATTTCAAACAATGTCACTGCAGACAGCTTCCAAAAATAAATAAATATCTCCTTACACAACATTGCATATATCTAAAGTGGAGATTGACCCATACTGATACTTGATAGTTGATTTGTAGAGCAAAAATCCATAACCGATAGTTTTTCCGGGTTGCGTTTGCTGTCATTACGAGAGTGGCCTCTAGGGGCGAATCACAGATGCCGCTGACACTGCACAGAAAGCGCTATATTATATTTATTCATTATAATGCTATATACAATTAGAATATTTATGCAACTATATTTTTCAATATAATTAATATAATAATATTTGTCATTTAGCACATTTTAATTATTTAATACTCTTTTTGTTTTTTTCATAGTAAAGTTCAGTACTATTTTACATGGTACAATGTTTTTTTTATTCTGTATTCATTTTAAAAACTATTGGTTGACTAATCAGTATCAGTAAATTCCACTATCTGGATTATTCAATCAATTTCATTCAATTCAATTCAATTAAATTCAACTCAATGTTATTTGTTTAGCACTTTTAACAATGACATTGTACCAAAGCAGCTTTACAGAATATACAAAATCAACAACCTCTGACCAATCAAAATAAAGAGCTCAGCAGCGCCATGCTGTTATGTTTGATTTTGTTCTTTTTCATTCTTTCTTGCACTCCACAAGCTCCTGTGCTACATATCTCCTACTTTACCAAATCTGACACAATTAATTTCCGGATCTATTTGAGATCTGTGCGTGAGATCAGGAAAAATGAGGAAAATGGGCCCCCCACAGGGAATATATACGAGTACACCTGGGAATGGCTGTTCTATCCGAAAGCATCCTCACTGTACGGAGTTACCATTTCAGCACATTGTCTTTACACACAAATCTCTCGTGTGAACATGAGGTGTGATTTTATATATATATATTTTTTTTTTTCTTTCCGGTGAAGTCTCCCACCCCCAGCTGCCATTACCGTGACAGATCCTGACATCTTGAATATATGAGTGTTTCTTTTTTTTTTCTTCATGTGTGCTTCTCCTATATCGCTATAGCCTGGCCAAACACCGAGCCACTCGAGCACAGGAAGCAATTATGAATGCAGACCGGCAGCTATGAGTGCTTTTAGAGAATGAGCATAAGAGTATAGGGGCATGTGGGTGGGAAGAAACAGAGAAAATCAATTCGCTGCCAAGGCAAGCCAAGTGCGTCTGAATGTTTTTTATTTATTTTTCTTCCACATGGCATGCTAATGTATAAGAGAATTCATTTGGTTTGGAAATGTGCTGGAAATGACTGGGATTGAACTCTTTAAGGGGTTAAAGGTGTGTTAGGGAGCAGATGCAAACATTACGGCATGCACGATACGTGTTTTATGTAAGGCTCGATTTAGGCTTGAACCTGATCGAGAAAAGCTGAGAGAACAGAGTCTGTTGCCAGGTAACAAAGCGAAAAGAAAAATACCAAAACCACTCTCATCAAAGCCGAGGTGAAAAATCCATCAGAAATTACATAAGTGTCCTTCAGACTTACAGCGTTCAAGGCTGAGAGGGGTTTATGGGCCTGCTGACTTCTCTTGGGAAGAAGCATTTCTAAAGAGAAGCTTTCAGTGCGCCGCAACGTAATTGATTATTCTTTTTTTTTTCCACGAAATCCTTCTTGTGTTTGATTTCTGGCTTTACCGCCAATCTTTCCAGTAGGGGAAAAATAAATCAGTCCTCATTAGCGTCTACAGGTTTTCAGAAATATTTTGCTCGAAGATGAAGAATCATTCTAAGACTCATCACACTTGCCTCAAAATGTTTCTCGCTGATCCACCAAATATCCTAAACAGGTTTTTTTTTTTTTTTTAACCACCAAATCCATAAAAACAATCTATAAAAATATATATATATAAAATTATTATATATTATGTTAAAACCTAATGATGTACACACACTGATATTAAGTTGCTATTGAGAAATTAGAAAAAGACTCCATGTCTCGCCCTTGCATGATTAGCTACCAAGGCTTTCAGATATAAGGATTCAAGTAATCATGAGAGCAAATTCCAACATTCCTGGTGCAGTATCTCTATACACTGGTCCAAACTACTTTCTTCTTTCCTGTTTTATGTTCTTTTCTTCTTATTTCTCTCATCTTTCTTATTCTAATGGATGCTAGTCTTAAACCTTAGCTACATCAGTTGCTTTCCCAATGAACAAAAAAAACCATGATTAATAAAAAAGATGATAAAAAAGACACTGAGGTCTGAGGTGGGGTGCTGGTGGAGAGTAAAAGCATTAACACATGGTTATTCATATTATTTATAATTTTAGCATTTAGTATTAAGCGATAATGGATAATGCAATGTAGTTCATATTTCTATGAGAGAAAAGATTGAATGAATGTAACTCATCGTCTCAGTAATAATACATGCTCACGAAGTCTCTGAGACATGTCATGTGACCTACAATACCACAGAACAGAATACAGTATATCGTCTGTACAATCCATATCCACTGTGTCTTTATTGGAGATACAAAATGGGAACTTAAAAGTATTGCGTTGGCTTTGAACTTAGGGAATATTTTTTAAATATTTAATATAATAGTCTACTCTCAATGTTTAGATTAGATTAGTTTAGAATATTAAGAGGAAAACCAAGAAGGGGGTTAATGGATGTGGTGAGGGAGGACATACAGGTAGTTGGTTTGAAAGAGGCAGATGTAGAGGACAGGGGGTATGGAGACGGATGATCCACTGTGGCGACCCCTAATGGGAGCAGCCGAAAGAAGAAGAAGAAGAAGAAGAAGAAGAAGAAGAAGAAGAAGAAGAAGAAGAAGAAAAGATTAGATTTAATTAGATTAAGTTAAGAGGTTAAGGAGTTAAAATGTTCAAAATGGGTGCTTATAGGTTTGCTCCTTATAAGTTTATCCCTAATTTGTGGGCCAGTGGTGACTGTGGCAAGAAAAAACATCCTGAAACTTCCTAAGGAAGAAACCTTGAGAGGAACCAAACTCAAAAGGGAACCCATCCTCATCACTGAATGTCCATTTATTACAGTTCCATCATTGTTGAGGTGTTCAGTGATAGATGCTACCATTGTAGCAGACTGTTGAAATTAATTCCAGTCCAGATCCATCTTAATAGTTCTTGAATTGCTCCAGATCTTCATGGATCTTCAGGCTGTTCATGTAGAACCATCCTCAGCTGCACAGAGTGTATCCAGTTGAAGAGAACTCTGTCCAGGGGTGAGGTGTTGGGATGAATCAGGCAGAATCGAAGTAAAGAAAGAGACCAGAACACTGCAAATGCCAGCTATCAAGTAAGCACCCAAAGCAGTTTAACCACAAAATCAGACATTCAGTGAACTTCAAACACGTTTCTTTATTTACAGCAGTTTTTCACTATGTTAGTAAACATGTTAAACCAGTGAGGTGTTTGTAAATGACATTGATTTTAGATTAGATTTTATCAGGTTAGATTAGGTTACATTAAATTAGATTAGGTTATATATCACGTTATTTTATCTTCATAAATCAAATGATGGAAAAAAACTTTTAACAGTTTAACAGATGAACTACATTAAACACAATGATATTCCAGGCTGATTTCAGGACGCCATCATTCACCTCAGCTTTCTTTTGCAAGTTATGAGTTTGACCAAAACCCATGAACAGTCATGAGCTCAATACTATGCCATTTAATATTAGTCCATCCTTAAACTAATAAACCATGTCTCAAATTTTTTTTCCTTACAGTACTATTGCTTCCTGCTGGTAGCCATAGCTAAATCTGGTGCTCCAGAGTACTTGCTTTGAGCCTAAGCTTGGGCTATTGGTGTATTTATGGGTCCGCTTCCTGGTGCTAACTCCCACTATCTGAAGACATGCAAGGTGGCTACTCGAAATAAGTGTAAACAAATGTGGACCGTACTGAGGAACTGGCTTCCCATTCTGGGTGAATTCTTTCATAATTTCTCACTGATATTGGAATTAGCTTCATACCTATAATGACCTTGACCAGGATACTATGTTGAATAGGAAATGGGTAATTCAAAGTTACAAATTCTTGAATTTGTTCCTTTTATTTGAAAAAATCCAATGTAAAAAGCTAAAGGTAAGTTTTATTTGTCACATCTATATTGCAGCACAGTGAATTTCTTTCTTCTCATATCCAAGTGATGTAAGGACGGTAAAGGTCAAAGCGCAGGGTCAGCCATGATGCCCCAAGTGTGGCAGTTTGGCGATACTGGGGCTTGAACCCCTGACTTTCTGATAATTCTGTAAAAATATATAGAGAAATATATATAGAAAAATATTAATAAAAAAACTTCCAAATTTCTAAATGAATAACGATTAAATGAATAATTCACAGATTCCATACAGAAAATGCTGAATTTTATCTACAGCAGGAGATAAGCTTGTGCCCATTCACATTCAAAGCCAGAGTGATTTCTCCTAAACAGTGGCTGCATCTTGTAAAACACTTTGTCCCCAATATGGTTATTTTGCTCAATAGGAGTATAGAAGCTTCAAGGTACACTTATAGGTATTAATGCTGCAGTAACTCCTACTTTCTAGCAGATCTTAATTTTGGTGTTAGAGAGACTAGAGGAACTTGGAACTGTTTTCTCAGTGCTATGGAGTTTCTAAAAACGCAGAGTAAGTGTGGGACCATTGAATTTGCACCAATGGACAAATCAGACAATCGTGACCCAAATATATATATAATTAGGTGGTTCCTTGCATTTTTGAATTTCAGTTCCCAGCAGTCTCTCTGAAATCCTGCCCCTCTCTTGAAAATGTGAACGCTTTTTAGTCCAGGCCTCTTGAGGTGTTCGTCTCCTATGGCCTCTTTGTTATAATTTCAACCAATCTCCCAGCAGTGCCCCTACCCCACGCATTCACCATGGCATATCTAAAAAACCTGGACATGCCAATGTCTCAGGATACCAGTTAGATCTTTAAGAGCCTCAAGGATGCTCAGGCTAATCTTTACCCACTTGATGAACCTCAATGAGATCATCTCTGGAAAAGAAAAAACGCTCAGTGTTGTTTCTCTGGCAGAGCTGTTGCTCTTTGGTCCAGTTCAGTCCGGCCGGAGCAGGATTGAAATGCTTGACTCCGCACGCTGGATCAGAATCTGCCCTCGGGATGGAGCAGCTTTTCTGTGGGAGAGCTCAGTCTATTGTACAGCAACTCTTTTTTGCACAAATTCGAGTGGGTTTAGTTGCCATGGAAACAACAGTTGAGATCAAAATGTTTATAAGGAAAAAAAAAGAACAAAAAAAAACAGTTTGTATTGCATGTTTAGGCTTTAGTGCAGAAGGTTATATAAGAACATATATACATATATACGTATATACATACGTACATACTTTACGCTCCACATATGCAGAGAGCGAATGTTATCGAGTATCGGAAGGTTTCAGTGGACATACAATTGTTTCCAAAACTGCTTGTTCAGCATCACATTATCCTAATCTGACAAAAACAGGAACTTTATTCAATTTAGGTTTATTTGTAGAGCACTTTAAACAGTAGACATTCCATCATACAAGGAATGTATTGTACAAAACCTGCACATTCATTTTTCATTGAAGTTGATTGGATTGACTAATCACCATACATACACCATCACACTTTTCTTCACCACATTCTGTATGTCCCTTTTCTTGTCCATCTTCATCCATCCATCTTCCTCACATAGTTACTGTATATATGTCCGCTATCTGTTCTTCTTCTGGTGTTTACAGGTCAAAGGGTTACAGGAGGAAAATACCATGAAATGACAACCACAACCAATCTATGATTGGGATACATTTTCCCCAACGATCAAAACTACATGGATCTTTAGGCTGTTCATTTGGACCCATCCACAACTGCATAGAGTGTCTTCAATTGAAGAGCAATCCATCCAGAGGTAAGGTGGTTGGATGGATCAGGCTGGTTACTGGTGCTTTAGGAACATGTATAACTCGATAACCCAAATATTAGTGTGTGTGGGACGTACACCTAAACGCCAGCTATTAAATAAGCACCCAAAGCAGTCCAACCACAAAAAGAACTTCTGACGCTTTTCATTTCTGCTCATCATACATACCCCCTTGTGTTTTCTCCAGCATTTCTTTTCCCCTATGGTGTCAACACATTAGTAAACCATAATTATAATGTCAGTTACCCGGACTGACGCACCGTATGCCATCTTTTGTGCCAATAACGCATACGCACATACATCCACCTGAACATCTGACCGCATTAGATGATAAATGTGTGTTAAAACTACCTGCAGAAAATGAGTAACTCCAGGAGGAGGCCAACTACTTCTGCCCTGAACATTTAATTAACCCTGGATTATTTATTTAATACTTGGTCGCAAAATGAACCATTCTTGTGGAAACAGGAGATGGAAATTCTTCCTTTTTTCCCTCTAGAGAAAATTTCATCTTACTGAGGTGTGAATGGAGGTTTTTCCAGCAGCCCATATGTGTTCAATAAGATTTAGACTTGATAAATGCTTATAAAGGGTTCAATGAAGAGTCACAAGATGCCACAAATTTTGTTCTTTGTCTATGCATTTGTGCTAAAATGTAAAAAAAAAGTATAAAAGCAATAATGGAATTTCCCCAATCATTTTAGGTAATAGGTGGTCCTTTAGTACTTCAATCTGCTTTAGTATGCTTTCGGGGAGAACCTGGAGGAACCTCACGAGAAGATACAGACAGGAAGACAAGCCCAGGATTGAACCTTGGACCCTAAAACACTTTCAGGGTTCTACATGCTGCTTAATGGTTGTTTCAGGTGTTTATAATGTTTATATTTGCCCTTAATAATATGACAGACATTTGGCATTTCAGACATCACATTTGTGAGAAAATGATGATATTTTCATTCCCATATTACAACATATATAAAAAACAAAGAAAGACAAATCCCTCAAACCACTAGCCAGTTCTTTCTTTATCCCCCACCGCTAAATGGTTCACCATTTTTAATACAATATTTTCTCCTTCAATTAGTGCACGGAGCTAAAGCCCCTCCTTGCACCTCACTTTCTCTCCAAAAGCAGAGCAGTCTTAAGAACTATTTCATGATCTATTTTTGACATATTATATTTGCACAGTGACCTGGTTAGGAAATATTCATGAAGCTGTCATTATAGATAGTTGTGATGCCACTCTGCCGTGCAATTCAATATGTCACTACATGTCTCCAGGCTCAGATGACAAGCTGTGGGATTATTCTA
>JBCEWE010000942.1:42500-46491 GCA_039877035.1 Silurus lanzhouensis | reverse complement strand
TTTAACAGAACAATCTCGTGTCCCTCCATCGTGTTTTTGTGTCCCTGCATCACTGCTGTACTCGTCCTCTCTCAGACTCGTCCCTGCTCTTCGTTATCTCTCCTTGTCTGCTTCTTCTCAGCGTTCGTGGTTTTGTAGAAACTCTGTGTTGTTGCTGAAGGAACTCTGGGAAACGTGGACCCAGGAGGTTTGTTTCTCGCTGGGTTTTATAGAGGCCTGGTCTCTGCGTCCTTGTTTGCACAGTTCCTGTAAAGCTATTTTTAGTTAAAATTTTTTTTTTTTGGAGGGCTGAGGTGGAGATGTGATCATCACCTCACACACATGCTGCAGTGAGTGTGAAGGAGAACCTGGTTCAGAGCTGGAGTTCAGGATCTCTGTCACATTGTTTTTGATTTTATTTATGACTCCTCAGAGGTGTTACACTGGTGTGTGTGTGTGTGTGTGTGTGTGTGTGTGTTTTTATGAATTGATGAATGAAACATTGAAATAACCGTATATTATCCAGCTGTTCAGTGCCGGTGGTGCTGTGACCCAGTGTGTAACCCCTGTGTGTGTGTGTGTGTTTGTGTGTGTGTGTGTGTGTGTGTGTGTGTGTTCTTCAGAATCGAGCGGCGCTATGTGGAGCACTACTGGAAGGAGGTCCGTGTAGGAGACTTCATCCGTCTGCGCTGTAACGAGATCGTCCCGGCCGACGTGCTGCTGCTGAGCTCCAGCGATCCGGACCGGCTGTGTCACATCGAGACGGCTACTCTGGACGGAGAGACCAATTTGAAGCAGAGGCAGGTGGTGCGCAGCTTCATCGACCTGGTGAGCTCACAGGCTGCCTGTGTTTTCCACAACAACTTCTCTTGCGAGTGTTTGCAGGAGGAACATGAGGCGTCTTACTGTCAGTTTGTTCTTCGAGTGGATTCAGCTGCTTGATATTTACTCAGTTAAAGAACAAAACTCCTGCCACTCGTCTGCGACTTCATCTCAATTACACACACACACACACACACACACACACACACACACACACACACACACACACACACACACACACACACACACACACACACAGGGTTACTCACCGGGTCACGGCACCAACGGCATCAGCCAACAGCCGGATAATTATAAAATCCAAATGTCTAATTAATTAATCAACCAATATACAGCCAAAGGTTTGTGGAGACCTGACCAGAAGATTAGTATGTTCCTATTTTTGAACATCCCATTCCACATTTAGTCTTCATTTGCTGTTATAATGAGCTCCAATCTTCTACTAGATGTTCTACTAGATTTTGTGGACATTTTGTGGAGATTCTTTCAGCCACAAGAGTGTTAAAGTCAGGTACTCCTGTAGGTGAGATGTGGTGAGAAGGTCTGTGGTGCATTCATGGTAAATAGGGTTGGAGCTCTACAGTAGGGGATCTTCCACCCCAACTCATGGAAAGCAGATTTTAATGGAGCTGGCTTTGTGCACATGTACATTGTCATGCTGGAGCTGGTTTGGGTCTCCTAGTTCATGTGAAAAAACATCTATTTGAAGACGTCCGATACAATTGTGTTTGGAGAAGAACCACATTTAGATGAAAAGTTAGATGTCCAAAACTTTTGGCAATATAGTCACATTTATATATCTCCCCTTTATACCCCCCCTGTCTTCTACATCTGTCTCCATACCCCCCTGTCCTCTACATCCGTCTCCATACCCCCCTGTCCTCTACATCTGTCTCTTTCACACCAACTATCTGCATGTCTTCTCTCACCACATCCATAAACCTCCTCCTTGGTCTTCCTCTTTTCCTCCTTCCTGGTGTCTCCATCCTCAGCATTCTCCTACTGATATACCCCATGTCCCTCCTCTACACATGTCCAAACCATCTCAATCTCACCTCCCTCACCTTGTCTCCAAAACATCCTACATGTGCTGTCCCTCTAATAAACTCATTTCTAATCCTGTCCATTCTTGTCTCTTCCAACGAAATATATATTTATAATGTATATATTATAATCTAATGTATTATAATATATATATATATATATATATATTAGTGAGCTAGTTTACTTGTATTGAGCTAACTGGTGAGCGAATCTAGATAATAATGCTAAAAGTATTTGACTGTTAGTGATGTCATGACATGGTGGTGTAAGGGACAAATTTGCATAATTTTTTTATATACTGTATTTATTAATAAGGATAAAAATGTTCTCTTTTTTTATTGGTGATTTGTGAATTCTTTTTTAAATATATTCATCATATTTTATGAATAAATAAATAAATCAAATGTTTCACAGGACACAGAGTTCAACCCCATTAAGTACAACAGCGTTATCGAGTGCGAGAAGCCAAACAACGACCTGAACCGTTTCCGTGGTTACATGTAAGTAAAGAGGTTTTTTCGCTGACATGCTTTAAATCTAATTTGATCAGATTGTTCAGGTCCAAGTGCTGAGTGTGTATCAGTAACCCACACACTATCATCACAATCTCCCAAATCTGACTCACTTTGTGGTAATCTTCTCAACCAGCTGACTAGCGCGCTACATGCTAGTACAGTCTGACAGGCTTGTCAGTTCAGTTTCCTGGACAACCAAACCACCGGACTGGGCTGAACTGAGTGAACTCGCCAACACGTTTTATTTGTTCTCTCCTGGACATATTTGAGAAAACGTGTGTTTTGTGTGTAATTTGACTCCACTCACACATTTCAGCCAATCATAGCTCTCCTTACTCTGTTGGTCCAGACGATTCTGTGCCCAATCACTGCTCTGCTCAAGCTGTAGCTCCGCCCATGTCACGCTCAAAGGGAAGCTAAATTTGTTACAGTGATTAGTTACATTGTGTAATCTCGGGTTGTAGTTGAGTTGATGATGAGTTCAAGAGTGTGTGTGTGTGTGTGTGTGTGTGTGTGTGTGTGTGTGTGTGTGTGTGTGTGTGTGTGTGTGTGTGTGTGTGTGTGTGTGTAATATACCTCATTTATTCCTAAAGTTATAAAGGATTTCCAGCAAGGAAAAGTACCTTTATTTCTGGGAGCATGTAGCAGTAGGATCCTAGCAGTTTTGTGTGTGTGTGTGTATTGGAGCAGCAGATGAAGACCTTTGGCTGATGGTAGCAGGGCAGTGAGTCAGCTGACAGGGTGGAGAATGATTATGACATTTATATCTGGCGTGATGGAGAACAGATGCTGCTGGCGTGCAGCCACCACTCTGTTACCCAGTTACCCCTGAGAGCCTCGGGCCGCCGGTGAGGAGGGTGAAAGGCCCAAAGACTGTGTGTGTGCGTGTGTGTGTACGTTATAAAACTTCACACCGCGTGTGAAGTTTTAGAACATTAATGCTGCATGGACACACCGTATTCCTGCTAGGCGAGATGTTTCTCCTGCTCTTCTCCATGCTGATGCTGCATGTGATGGTGATGCCACTCTGATCATTTCACACCCTGAGACACGGTTATTAATCTATAGTGTGTTTTATAAAACAACAATGGAGTTTGGTGTGTGTGTGTGTGTGTGTGTGTGTGT
Source organism: Silurus lanzhouensis (assembly GCA_039877035.1). Taxonomy (NCBI): domain Eukaryota; kingdom Metazoa; phylum Chordata; class Actinopteri; order Siluriformes; family Siluridae; genus Silurus; species Silurus lanzhouensis. The sequence goes on along the minus strand of JBCEWE010000942.1, from coordinate 42,988 downwards.
GTGTGTGTGTGCGCGAGACAGAATCCATCGTAACGGAAGGAGGGATGGCCTTTACAAAGACAACCTGCTGCTTAGAGGCTGCACCATTCGCAATACAGAGGAGGCCGTGGGGATCGTCATCTACGCAGGTAACGAATCAAATCACCCAGCTAAAGCTCCGCCCACACCAATCCTGAACTACCTTTTATCTACTTAAAGCTCCACCCACACCAATCCTGAGCCACCTTTAATCTACTCAAAGCTCAGCCCATACCAATCCTAAACTACCTCTTATCTACTTAAAGCTCCGCCCATACCAATCCTGAACTACCTTTTATCTACTTAAAGCTCCACCCACACCAATCCTGAACTACCTTTTATCTACTCAAAGCTCCACCCACACCAATCCTAAACTACCTTTTATCTACTTAAAGCTTCGCCCATACCAAACAAATCACCTATTACCCACTTCAAGCTTCCCCTACTTCAATCACATTAGCTCTCACCCT
>JBCEWE010000942.1:0-35000 GCA_039877035.1 Silurus lanzhouensis | reverse complement strand
CACACACATACAGCATCCTGTCCTAACACACCGCCTTCAGCAGCCCTATGGTACACACACTTGTGTACATACACACACACACACACACACACACACACACACACATACACACACACACACACACACACACACACACACACACAAATCACACACACACCAATTCATAAATTGCAAAAATGTTGTGGAATGTTGGTGTAATGGATGGTGTGGGTGTTGTAGGAGAAAGACATCACTCCAGATCCTCAGCTGATGGATAAGGTGAACGAGTGCGGCAGTCAGATGGAGTTCATGCGTTTCCACACCCAGCTTTTAAACCAGATTCCTCCTGACCTGTGTGACGTCTTCGACTTCTTCATCGCTCTCACCATCTGCAACACGGTGGTCGTGTCGTCGCCCAATCAGCCGCGCCAGAAGGTGGGTCTGCGGGTGAAGGTCTCATCTGTACACAAGTATAATATATATATATATACACACACACACACACACACACGTTCTTCAGCTACACTGATGTTTTAAACTGTAAATTTTTTTATTCATCCTCACCGAGACTTCTGCTGCAGCGACATCTATCTAATCTAAAGGCGGAGAGTCTGATTGGTTGCTGCGGGTAAATCGAGACTATACAGTTATACGTTTTGTGTAACGCATTACATCACCAAATGTTTTTAACTTTTTTCGAAAACGTCAAATCAGAGATAATTCAAAATGTCACATCATGGGATGTGGCCATGTAACCGAACAGCAAACATAAAAAAAACAGATAAAGATACGTTTTCAGATGTTTTCAGGTTGATGAATCAGCAAATACAGCAAAAAAAACGACAAATACAACAAAGGACACCCAGAACTGTAGAATTCTGTACCAGACACACATGGGACAGCATTTGTCTCCCAAAACCTCCGAAACTGGTCTCCTCACTTCTCAAAAGTACACAGACAGAAGACGTGATTCTACACAGTGGCCCAGTCCCAACTTTTTTGAGATGTTGATATGTTTAATTGTGAATAGATTATAGGGTTATAAGATTTGCAAATCATTACATTCTCCTTCTATTAACATTTTCCACATATTATATTTTATAATGTATAATGATATAATGAACAATTCTTATCTAATAATAAACATTATTTTATGTTTAAATAGGAAATAATCATTTTAACCTGATTGCATTAGACGCTTTGCGTTCCCCACTTTGCCCTTTTCTACCGTGATCCACTGAGCAAACCCGTGGGTGCCAATACTTATAGCGACGTCTTATCTCGGACATCCGTCACTTCGATGCACTCTGACCCGAGCTCCTCCTAAAGTTCTGCAGGACGTCTGATTCTGCAGGAGTGGCAGATCTCGGCGCGCTTCCCGTGACCGTGTGAACCGGGCGTATCCGATCCGTCCACACCCGAGCGTTCCGATCCGAGATCTGAGATCCGATCACCTGCACGTCTTCGGAGTTTATTTACGCGTGCTGGTGTGGAATGCTCGTGGAGTGGGATGTGTGTGAGCAGAGGGAGTGTGTTAAAGGCAGATAGTTTGTGTAACCGTCACAGAAGCCTTTCCCTAAACTGCAATCGAGAGCATGCCAGATCTACACGGGTGTGTCCCTCAGCGGGGAGTGGGGGAGGGGAGGGGAAAATCCTTCTTCATGGCTTTTTTAAAGCGGTTCACAGAAGTGAACATCTAAAAGGATTATTATACACAGTGGCTGTAAAAAGTGTTTCATGGTTTTTGAAAGACATGTGCATGTTCCTCGTTTCTATACAGCAAGCTAGATTTCATACCATTACATGAACTGGTCTGGTTTAAAAAATCCTCCCTTAAATGAAGAACAGCTTCACACACCCTCAGCATCCGGACACTTTGTTTCTCCAAACGTTCAGCTGAAATCATTTGCCGTGCCTCAAAGATCTTCACTTCACTAGTTGAAGGTTTCTTGTTCATCTCAGAGCAGTTCAGTAGGATTGAGGTGTGGTGACTGAGCAGGTGGTTCGATGATCGATATCACTCCAGACGTCTGTTTACTCTCTAAATAACACGTACAGAACTTCGGCTCATCGTCTTGTTGTACGCTGAAGTGCATGGTGCTGAAGTATTGAATGGTTGCCATGTTGAATCTTCACTGCTCCAAAACAACCCCAAACCATTACCTCCATGTGTGAGTGTGGGGGTGAGGGAGTCTGATATCTTCTCTCCTGTTCTTCTGGTATTTACACAAGTTCTTCTGGTAGAGACACAAACGTTCCTTTTGGAATCTACACAACTTTTTCCGCATTTAGTCCACAATTCTTTTGTGTTTTTGCCTTTTACTGAGAAAACAACAGGAAATGTGTCCTCACACTTTACACACATGCTGCATATAATAATAATAATAATAAGAAGAAGAAGAAGAAGATTAAATAATGAGACTAATAATAATAATAATAATAATAATAATAATGGCTTTTCTGTTTTAGCAGTAGTATATTTTAGGATTATATTTCTGCTATATTCTGTACAAAAAAAAAAGTTTATAAAGAATTACATGGTGGTGTAAAGGAATTTTAACACAAAATATAGCACAATATTATTTTGTAATTTAAAACTTTTAAAAACGTTATCCAGTAAAAGGAATACAACAGCAATAACATCCGCTACAAATAAATGTAATTAATAAAATAAAGTGAATTTTATTGATTGAATGGTGGATTGTTTGATTTGATGGGAACAATTTGGAATAAAATGAAAATGCATGGAAATCATTTTCTCAATTTTTACCACAAAATTAATGTCAAACACGTTTAATCTTTTTCTCTTTCTTTATCTTTAGGTGCGGCGTTTTGAGCTAAAATCTCCCGTGAAGACCATCGAGGACTTTATCAAGCGCTTCACACCGAGTCGTCTGACGTCAGGATCCAACAACAGCAGCTCGTCCAGCCTGGCCACCAACCGCTCGTCGTCTCAGCGCGCCGTCTCCAGTGTGCTGTCGTCTCCGTCGGCCGAGAACGCGATGGCTAAGCTGGAGGAGGAGCGTCTGCAGCAGGCCTTCAGCCCCGTCCCGCTCGGACACGACCCGGCCAAGGCTACGTCTCGAGATGAAGGCGAGCTGCGTTACGAAGCCGAGTCTCCGGACGAAGCGGCTCTGGTGTACGCAGCACGAGCCTACAACTGCGCTCTGGTTGGCCGGCTGGCGGATCAGGTGACCGTGGAGCTGCCGCATGTGGGGAAGCTGAGCTTCGAGCTGCTGCACACGCTGGGGTTCGACTCCACACGGAAACGCATGTCTGTGGTGGTGAGACATCCTCTGACCGAGCAGATCACCGTGTACACCAAAGGAGCCGACTCGGTCATCATGGACCTCATCAGACCTCCTTCAACAGGTACGGCAAAAATGGTGATCAGTGATTGGTTGGTAGGAGTGATGGTGAAGAGTGATTGGTTATTGGGAGCACTGTTTATTAGTGATTAGTGACTGGTTTGTAGGAACAATAGAGATCAATTATTGGTTGACAGTGGTGACAGGTGATTGGTTATTAGGAAACATGGCTAATGATTGGTCTGTGGGAACGTGATCAGTGATTGGTTGGTGGGAGTGATGGTGGTTGTTAATAGTGGCAGGTGATTAGTTATTGGAAGCGTTGGTGATTAGTGATTGGCTTGTGAAAACGTGGTAATCAGTGATTGGTTTGTTAATGGTGGCCATTGGTTTTCAGTAACCACTGTGATCATTGTTTGGTTGGTGGGAACAATGCAGATCAGTGATTGGTTGGCAGTGGTGGCAGATGATTGGTTATCAGGATTAATTATGATCAGTGATTGTTCTGTGGGAAAGGTGGTCAATGATTGGTCTGTGGGAAAGGTGGTGATCTGTGGCTGGTCAGTAACATCACTGGTGTTTAGGTTAATGGGTTGTCAAATAAAAAAGCTATTAGATTTGACAACAAACACTTTTTTTTTAAATAAAATTGTTACTAAGAAAAAAAAATATTATTTTTATTAATCTTGCCTAAAATATTTTTGAGCTGAATGCCACACCCCTTATCGTTTTGCTCCTCCCACATCAGATCAAGTGGCTCTGGTTTGGTTAAAACCCTCGAACTAAATCTGCAGCACTGTATGTTAAAGTCGAACCGCAGAGCTAAAAAGCTGACGTGGCTGGAAAATAAAGTGCGAGAGCAGGTCATGTGACCACACCCGGGTGGAGCTTCCATCAGGGTTCAGCAGCTCCAGACTCTACAATGACTCCATTGACAGGACGATGGAGGAAAAGCAGAGCAGGCCAGTGCTAATACACATGAAGGGAAGCGGCAACGCAGAACCGTACGCCTCCTTTGAAGAGTGTGAACACATAAAACACTGTACAGACCTGCCTTCCACGCTGGAGCAGAAAAACAAACATGGCCGCCTTAATTCTGTAGTCCTGTGTGTCACCTTGTTAAATAACAGAGCCATGGATTATAGACATCAGACAAATAATTCTAAAATGAGACGACTGTGTCCTGAAATGAACAGCGTCACGGTTACATGTGTAAACCTTTCTCAGAACTGGTTAAGGGGCGGGGTCCAATTCGGTTACCATGGTGACAGCAACAAAAATAATTATAGCTAGCTAGAACTGCGTCCGTGTTGTTTTCTAGTTTATTAATTTGCGGATCACATGTACAAGTTATTAGCCTTGAGAACAACACAAAAGCGGTTTTATTCATTTATTTATTTTATTTGGTCGCCATGGTAACAAAATTCTAATTGGATCAATCGGGACTGATATGCAAATTATTAAAGGATCATGACATGATATCTGGAAATTTGTGTTACCGCAGAGAACTTTTCAGTTCCAGCTAGCTGTCTATTTATTTACTTTGTTAGCGCAGATTAAAGTTGTAGTTGTCATGGCAACCTACATCCCAATGGCCAAGGTGGACCAATTACATCTGATATACAGATTAATAAAGGATGCCGACCAGGTCCCTGGAAAATCCTTTTATCCGCCGAACTTGGCTCTATTCTAGCTAACTAGCTAGTTGTCATGGTAACATTAAGTTGAACCAATCACATCTGACATGCAAATCATCATCGCAGGATGATATCTGAAAATTTCAATTTCGCCCCAGAAGCTAGTTCTATTCTACGTAAATGAGGTTAGTGAACAGAAATAGTCGTTGTCATGGTAACGGTGAAAGATATCCCGACAGGTTCGCTAAATACATCTGTAATGAACCGAGACTGAACGTGGCCCGAAACGTGGCCCGGTTTTCACAGCTCGCGTCCTCATTTGCATACCGATGCATATTCATAACCCTGTTGTTTATAGCATTAGAGAAGGCGTGCGTTTCTACACCAGATAAAACTCTGTGGCCGTGAGGAAACACCTCAATGTTGCACTTCAGCATTGTTTAAAAAGTATTTTACATTTTATATTAAAAAAACAATTAATTTCCAGCTGAGCTTTAATAAAGTACATGCCTCTTTTATACGCCCAGAATTCTTTTCCCCAGAAATTCAAAACAGTTAGGCGTCGTTTTGAGAAGGTCCTGAGTGATGCGGTCTTCTCGGTCTGTCGTGTTGCTGTAGGAAGCAGGTGGCAGAGGCCCGAGCTGATAAACACGGCGTGTTGGCAAGACGACGCCTGCAGCCTGCTGATGAATCACGAGGGGTTCGAGGCTTGGCGAGGCGAAGGGGAGGTTTGACACTTTCGCCCACTCGCGACTACGTGGCGAGCGTCAATCTCACTCTGCTCTGGTGTGAGTTTCCTGTCAGGATGCAGTCGTTAATAAAATGCTTCACATGTTGGACTGTTGGACTTTTAAACCATCACCTGTTACACCAAACATCTCGGATTGATCTGAACACGGGGAGGCGAACGCTAACGTGCCCTCAGAAACTACTCTATACAAGGAAGTTAGCCAATCAGAGCCTGGCATGAGCACAGAAAAGAACCTGATTGGCCAGGGGGTGGGGCTTAGAAGAAGCTATGGTACTTAAAAATATTTACTGAAAGAAGGAAAATCTCAAACATCTGGATTATTTTTTTCTTCAGAGTATTTTAGTTTTTAGACTTTTCAATCCATCTCACCATCCATCTGTTCTGTCCATCAATGTACATAGACTAATGGATGGATGTTCTTAAATTTGTTTTTCTCGGTGCATGTTTATATTTTGCTATTGATTATGCTCACTACATGCGGTGTGTGTGTGTGTGTGTGTGTGATGAAGCCATAGATATGCTGTAGCAAAGAAATCTACTGGAACACCTGATTTTTCCATCCATATGTGGTTCTTCTCTAAACTGTTCCTGAAGGCACACTATTGTGCAGGACGTCCTTGGATGCAGTAGCAAGAGATTTTGCCTTCACTTAAACTGAGAGACACAAAACTTGTTCCAGCATGACCATGCCCCTGTGCACATATCCAGCTCCATGAAGATCTGTTTTGTATGTATTGTATGTATGGAGTAGAACATCTCCTGAGATTGAGCTCCAATCCTATTGAACACCTTTGGGATGATTGTGAATGCTGACTGCACCCCAGGACTCTTCACCACACCTACATCAGTACCTGACTTTACTAACGCCCCCTTGTGGCTGAATGAATCTCCACAACATCTAGTGGAACATCTTCCCAGGAGTGTGGAGCTCATTATAACAGCAAATGGGAACTCAATGTGGAATGGAATGGTTAAGGAGCACAAACTTGTTTGTGTGTCTGTGTACGTATCTTTGAGTGTGTGTCTGTGGTTTGTGCTTACATTTATTTCTTCATTCCAGAAAATTCTAAAGGAAAACGTCAGCGTAAAATTCTCTGCAAAACCCAGAACTACTTGAACCTGTACGCCGCTGACGGCCTCCGAACCCTGTGTATCGCCAAGAAGGTGAGCAGAGATGTGAGAAGGAGAACACGGAAAACTCTTTCTCTTTCTCTCTACCCCTGTGTGTGATTTGCCCCAGATGTGATTTGCCCCAGATGTTTTCGATCACATGACCAAAAAGGGTCACATCAATATGCCCCTCAAACTCCGGACCTGCTCAGAATTCTGTGAAATTCCGGTCCCCATAGAAAATGAATGGGGAATCCGACGCTCAACTGTTCGGCCCGTGTTTGCCCTGTGCTTGTACGACATATCCGCTCGTTCACACCCCGCGTTCACCGATTACCCCGGGAACGATGGGCAGGGGGCAATTAATCCCCCCATAGAAATAAATGGGGGAACAGCCAGGATTCACATACACTGACACACAGAGTGAACGAGCCGGGGCAAAGCACACAGACCCCCCAGGCATGCCATACATCAATCTAAACAGCCCTGGTGGGGGGAATTGCATTATGGGAGATGCTAGAACCCCACACTCAATAGGGGGGAACAAAGTGGGCGGGGTAAAAAAAAATACAGGACACACAGTCGTCACCAAAAACACGGTCAGCGCTAAAAAAACGATGCACTCAGGGTGGAATGTCACATTCTGGTTTAATATTATTGCCAATGCATCAGCAGCATCTCTCTCTCTCTCTCTCTCCATCTCTCTCTCCATCTCTCCATCTTTCCATTCTTTTTTCTCTTCATCTCTCACTCTTTTACTGTCTCTCTTATTTTCCTTTTTCCATCTTTCCCTCACTCTCTTTCTTTCTGTCTTTCCCATTCTCTTTCTCTCTCTCTCTCTCTCTCTCTCTCTCTCTCTCTCTCTCTCTCTCTCTCTCTCTCTCTCTCATTCTCTTCTCTCTCTCTCTCTTTCTATCTCCCATTCTCTCTTTCATTCTTCCTTGCTTCAATGCTTTCTCTTTTTTCTTTCTTTCTCCAGCCATTTTTCTTTCTTATCGTCTCTCCCATTTTCTTTTTTCTCTCTCCCTTTTTTTTCCATCTCTCTCTCACTCTCTCTCTCTCTCTCTCTATCCAACTTTCTTTCTTACTGTCACTCCCATTCTTCCTCTCTTTCTCTCTCTATCCATCTTTCTGTCTCCTTTCCTCTCTGCCCTTCTCTTTATTTCTCTCTTTCTCTTCATCTCTCACTCTCACTCTTTTCCACTGTGTATTTCACTGTTACATCAGAATCATGATAAATAATATCGCGATACGCTTGTCTGAGATTGTGATTGTGTTTTTTTTTCTGGTTGTCGTGACAGTTGGTTTGTGTTCCAGGTCCTCAGTAAGGAAGAGTATGCCTGCTGGCTGCGGCGCCACCTGGAGGCTGAAACGGCCATCCAGGGCAGAGAGGAGCTGCTGTTCGAGTCGGCGCTGCGGCTGGAGACCGATCTTCACCTGCTAGGTCAGAGCTTCATCTTCTTATCTGCTGCTCTGCCATTCTCTCCTTTTTCCTGTGGCTAACCTGAGGCTAACGCTAGCTACCTGCTAACACAGCAATGCTAATATCGGGATTGAGACTTCGAGCAAACACGGAGCAGGAAGTGCAGAAAATCTCATCTTAATGTTGATAACTGGTTAACAGTGCAATAAATGAATGTAGGATTTGTAGCACCCCTGATTACTGTTTTACTAAATAACTTGACTAGCTTGACGCTAGATAGCGTGTATACAGGCAAACATGAATCCTTCTCTCACATCTTGGGTCTATTAGTTAGCATTGTGTTCACTAGCTTGGTAGTTAAATCACATGATCCTGAAGACAGACGATCCTCGTGCTAGGTACACAGTAGTCAGCCATTACTAGCCGTCTGGTTCGCCTATTGTTACAGTTTATGGAATGTTAGCGGTTGCCTTGCATTTCAGAGGTCTTAGCGGTGTCCTAAGTGCTAATTAGCTTGCTAGCATTAGCAAATTTGGCTACATGAACATCAGTTAATGCTAGTTAGCTCATTGCTAATGATGGCTAATTGCTATTATTGGGCTAGATGCCTGGAGTTCTGTGATAGCTGTAGTCGGTAGGCAAAGCTAACACTGCTAAATGGAAATATGCTAATTCTGGACGAGTGAATGTCTATGTTTAAATTGTGTTCTTGCACGGTTGTCAGGGGCGACAGGGGTCGAGGACCGGCTGCAGGACGGTGTACCCGAGACCATCGCTGCTCTGAGAAAGGCGGGGCTTCAGATCTGGGTGCTGACGGGTGACAAACAGGAAACGGCCATCAACATCGCGTACAGCTGCAAACTGCTGGATCCTGAGGAGGAAATCATCACGCTTAATGCAGACTCCCAGGTACCGCTAATTCTAATGCTAATACTGATTGTAATGCTAGCAAAGTCGCTAGTGTGATACCGTTTCGCTTCTCCAGCAGTGTGTTTAGTTTGAGTGTTCTGATGGAATACTTTGTAGTACTTTGAATCTTTTTGGATACATATGAGCTTTTCACACCTACACGTGGAAATATTACATACAGATTAACATGGCAGAGGTAGAGCTGTAACTTCCTGCAGACACAACAGGAAAAGAACATCTGGTTTTAATTGTGCGTGTGTATTACAGTATAATACATAGTTTAATAGTGTGTATATTACAGTGTAATAGTGTGTGTATTACAGTATAATACACAGTGTAATAGTGTTTATTACAGTATAATACACAGTGTAATAGTGTGTGTATTACAGTATAATACACAGTGTAATAGTGTGTGTATTACAGTATAATACACAGTGTAATAGTGTTTATTACAGTATAATACAGTGTAATAGTGTGTGTATTACAGTATAATACACAGTGTAATAGTGTGTGTATTACAGTATAATACACAGTGTAATAGTGTTTATTACAGTATAATACAGTGTAATAGTGTGTGTATTACAGTATAATACACAGTGTAATAGTGTTTATTACAGTATAATACAGTGTAATGTGTTATATATAAAGTTTAGTGTGTATTACAGTATAATACAGTGTATAGTGTTTATTACAGTATAATACACAGTGTAATAGTGTTTATTACAGTATAATACAGTTATAGTGTTATTACAGTATAATACACAGTGTAATAGTGTGTGTATTACAGTATAATACACAGTGTAATAGTGTGTGTATTACAGTATAATACACAGTGTAATAGTGTGTATTACAGTATAATACACAGTGTATAGTGTGTATTACAGTATAATACACAGTGTAATAGTGTGTGTATTACAGTATAATACACAGTGTAATAGTGTTTATTACAGTATAATACACAGTGTAATAGTGTGTGTATTACAGTATAATACACAGTGTAATAGTGTGTGTATTACAGTATAATACACAGTGTATAGTGTGTGTATTACAGTATAATACACAGTGTATAGTGTGTATTACAGTATAATACACAGTGTAATAGTGTGTGTATTACAGTATAATACACAGTGTAATAGTGTTTATTACAGTATAATACACAGTGTATAGTGTGTGTATTACAGTATAATACACAGTGTATAGTGTGTATTACAGTATAATACACAGTGTAATAGTGTGTGTATTACAGTATAATACACAGTGTAATAGTGTTTATTACAGTATAATACACAGTGTAATAGTGTGTGTATTACAGTATAATACACAGTGTAATAGTGTGTGTATTACAGTATAATACACAGTGTATAGTGTGTGTATTACAGTATAATACACAGTGTATAGTGTGTATTACAGTATAATACACAGTGTAATAGTGTGTGTATTACAGTATAATACACAGTGTAATAGTGTTTATTACAGTATAATACACAGTGTAATAGTGTGTGTATTACAGTATAATACACAGTGTAAAAGTGTGTTAATAGTGTGTATTACAGTATAATACACAGTGTAATAGTGTGTGTATTACAGTATAATACACAGTGTAATAGTGTGTGTATTACAGTATAATACACAGTGTAATAGTGTGTGTATTACAGTATAATACATAGTGTAATACAGTATAACAGATTGTAATACAGTCTGTGTGTGTGTGTGTGTGTGTGTGTGTGTGTGTGTGTGTTACAGTATAACAGTGTAATACTGTGTGTGTGTGTGTGTGTGTGTGTGTGTGTGTGTGTGTGTGTATTAAAGTATAAGTGTAATACAGTGTGTGTGTGTGTGTGTGTGTGTGTGTGTGTGTGTGTATTAAAGTATAAGTGTAATACAGTGTGTGTGTGTGTGTGTGTGTGTATATTACAGTATAACAGTGTAATACAGTGTGTGTGTGTGTGTGTGTGTGTGTGTGTGTGTATTAAAGTATAAGTGTAATACAGTGTGTGTGTGTGTGTGTGTGTGTGTGTGTGTGTGTGTATTAAAGTATAAGTGTAATACAGTGTGTGTGTGTGTGTGTGTGTGTGTGTGTTACAGTATAACAGTGTAATACAGTGTGTGTGTGTGTGTGTGTGTGTGTGTGTGTGTTACAGTATAACAGTGTAATACAGTGTGTGTGTGTGTGTGTGTGTGTGTGTGTGTGTGTGTGTATTAAAGTATAAGTGTAATACAGTGTGTGTGTGTGTGTGTGTGTGTATTAAAGTATAAGTGTAATACAGTGTGTGTGTGTGTGTGTGTGTGTATATTACAGTATAACAGTGTAATACGGTGTGTGTGTGTGTGTGTGTGTGTGTGTGTGTGTGTGTGTGACAGAGAGAATTATACAAACCTGATTCCAAAAAAGTTGGGACACTGTACAAATTGTGAATAAAAAAAGTAATGCAATAATTTACAATCTCATAAACTTATTTTATTGACAATAGAATATAAAAACATGTTGAAAGTGAGACATTTTGAAATGTCCTGCCAAATATTGTCTCATTTTGGATTTCATGAGAGCTACACATTCCAAAAAAGTTGGGACAGGTAGCAATAAGAGGCAGGAAAAGTGAAGTGTACATATAAGGAACAGCTGGAGGACCAATTTACAACTTATTAGATCAACTGGCAACATGATTGGGTATAAAAAGATCCTCTCAGAGTGGCAGTGTCTCTCAGAAGTCAAGATGGGCAGAGGATCACCAGTTCCCCCAATGCTGTGGTGAGAAATAGTGGAGCAACATCAGAAAGGAGTTTCTCAGAGAAAAGAGTTTGAAGTTCTCATCATCTACAGTGCATCATATCATCCAAAGATTCAGAGAATCTGGAACAATCTCTGTGCTTGAAGTTTTTATTGGAAAACTGGGACACCATGTCATCCGGACTAAAGAGGACAAGGACAACCCAAGTTGTTCTCAGCGCTAAGTTCAGAAGCCTGCATCTCTGATGGTATGGGGTTGCATGAGTGTGTGGTATGGGCAGCTTACACATATGGAAAGGCACCATCAATGCTGAAAGGTATATCCAAGTTCTAGAACAACATATGCTCCCATCCAGACGTCGTCTCTTTCAGGGAAGACCTTGCATTTTCCAACATGACAATCCCAGACCACATACTGCATCAATTATAGTGAGGAAAATAAGTATTTTAACACCCTGCTATTTTGCAAGTTCTCCCACTTAGAAATCATGGAGGGGTCTGAAATTGTCATCGTAGGTGCATGTCCACTGTGAGAGACATAATCTAAAAAAAAAATCCAGAAATCACAATGTATGATTTTTAAACTATTTATTTGTATGATACAGCTGCAAATAAGTATTTGAACACCTGAGAAAGTCAATGTTAATATTTGGTACAGGAGCCTTTGTTTGCAATTACAGAGGTCAAACGTTTCCTGTAGTTTTTCACCAGGTTTGCACACACTGCAGGAGGGATTTTTGCTCACTCCTCCACACAGATCTTCTCTAGATCAGTCAGGTTTCTGGCCTGTCGCTGAGAAACACGGAGTTTGAGCTCCCTCCAAAGATTCTCTATTGGGTTTAGGTCTGGGGACTGGCTAGGCCACGCCAGAACCTTGATATGCTTCTTACAGAGCCACTCCTTGGTTATCCTGGCTGTGTGCTTCAGGTCATTGTCATGTTGGAAGACCCAGCCTCGACCCATCTTCAATGCTCTAACTGAGGGAAGGAGGTTGTTCCCCAAAATCTCGCAATACATGGCCCCGGTCATCCTCTCCTTAATACAGTGCAGTCGCCCTGTCCCATGTGCAGAAAAACACCTCCAAAGCATGATGCTACCACCCCCATGCTTCACAGTACGGATGGTGTTCTTGGGATGGTACTCATCATTCTTCTTCCTCCAAACACGTTTAGTGGAATTATGACCCAAAAGTTCTATTTTGGTCTCATCTGACCACATGACTTTCTCCCATGACTCCTCTGGATCAACCAAATGGTCATTGGCAAACTTAAGACATGCCTGGACATGTGCTGGTTTAAGCAGGGGAACCTTCCGTGCCATGCATGATTTCAAACCATGACGTCTTAGTGTATTACCAACAGTCACCTTGGAAACGGTGGTCCCAGCTCTTTTCAGGTCATTGACCAGCTCCTCCCGTGTATTTCCCGGCTGATTTCTCACCTTCTTTAGGATCATTGAGACCCCACGAGGTGAGATCTTGCATGGAGTCCCAGTCCGAGGGAGATTGACAGTCATGTTTAGCTTCTTCCATTTTCTAATGATTGCTCCAACAGTGGACCTTTTTTCACCAAGCTGCTTGGCAATTTCCCCGTAGCCCTTTCCAGCCTTGTGGAGGTGTACAATTTTGTCTCTAGTGTCTTTGGACAGCTCTTTGGTCTTGGCCATGTTAGTAGTTTGATTCTTACTGATTGTATGCGGTGGACAGGTGTCTTTATTCAGCTAACGACCTCAAACAGGTGCATCTAATTTAGGATAATAAATGTAGTGGAGGTGGAGATTTTAAAGGCAGACTAACAGGTCTTTGAGGGTCAGAATTCTAGCTGATAGACAGGTGTTCAAATACTTATTTGCAGCTGTATCATACAAATAAATAGTTTAAAAATCATACATTGTGATTTCTGGATTTTTTTTTTTTAGATTATGTCTCTCACAGTGGACATGCACCTACGATGACAATTTCAGACCCCTCCATGATTTCTAAGTGGGAGAACTTGCAAAATAGCAGCGTGTTCAAATGCTTATTTTCCTCACTGTACAACATAATGGCTGCATAGAAGAAGGATCCGGGTACTGAAATGTCCAGCCTGCAGTCCAGATCTTTCACCCATAGAAAACATTTGGTGCATCATAAAGAGGAAGATGCAACAAAGAAGACCTGAGACAGTTGGGCAACTAGAAGCGTGTATTAGACAAGAATGGGACAACATTCCTATTCCTAATGTATTACAGTATAACAGTAAAATACAGTGTGTGCATGTGTGTGTGTGTGTGTGTGTGTGTGTGTGTGTGTGTGTGTGAGAGAGAGAGAGTGTATTACGGTATAACAGAGTATAATACTGTGTGTGTGTGTGTGTGTGTGTGTGTGTGTGTGTGAGAGAGAGAGAGAGAGAGAGAGAGAGAGAGAGAGAGAGAGAGTATTACGGTATAACAGAGTATAATACTGTGTGTGTGTGTGTGTGTGTGTGTGTGTGTGTGTGTGTGTGTGTGTATACAGACTTCAGTCTAACACTGGAGATTCCTTCCACACATGTTCTATAAACATCCCCTTCAGCAAACATCTCCAGAACATCCACACATTGCACCGTACACACCCTAAGAAACGAGCAGTTACTATGGAAACTATCCCGGTTTGGAGCAGGGACATTAATCTAAACCTACACTACAGTCAACACCTCCTGACCAATCAGAGTCCAGAGATCGGAGATCAGGGTTTGCCTTTGGACTTTATGGGTCATTGAGTTTGTTATGCAGGTCCTCCATCTGAGGTTTTGGTTGAAGTTCAGGTCTCAAATCATCTGTTCATCATGGAAATTTCCTTGAGCTGCTGGAACAGACCTGGCTGCTTTGATGGTCCACCCTTCCTTCCTCTCTGAGCAGAGAACATGTAGATCCTCAGCAGGAGATCTTCTTTTGAAGTGAAAAAGAGAAAAAGATGGGAGCTGGAGAGATGTTTGTGGGAGCTGGAGAGACGGGTTTGAAATGACCAGGATAGTTTCCTGCATTTATGAGCTGATCTACTGCACAGCTGCAGTTCTTATCCAGATGTTTCTTGGTTTATCTACTATATTTATTAAACATCTTTATTCAGTACAGTTGCTGAGATTTCACTGTGTGTGTGTGTGTGTGTGTGTGTGTGTGTGTGTGTGTGTGTGTGTGTGTGTGTGGTGTTTCTCAGGAGGCCTGTGCTGTTCTACTTGATGAAAGCCTACACTACATCCAGGCTAAGTTCCTGTGCAGTTCCTCGTCAGACCCTCTTACAACGCGACTTGTCCAGCAGGACTACACCAGTGTGCACTTCCTGACTCCAGGCTCAGGCTCCGCCCCCTCAGGCTTAAACCTGGTTCATCGGCTGGGGTTGGTGATTGATGGTCGCACGCTGGCTTATGCTCTGGATAAGAGTCTGGAGGATAAGTTCCTGTCTGTGGCTCGGAGCTGCAGGTCGGTGCTGTGCTGTCGCTCCACACCACTACAGAAGAGCATGGTGGTCAAACTGGTGCGCAACAAGCTCAAGGTCATGACCTTGGCAATAGGTGAGCTTTAACAATACACACTGTTTCAATCCACCCTCATTCTACCTCACTTTCTCTCACTCCATCTCATTTCATCTCACTTCATTTCACTCCACCTCATTCCATCTCACTTCATCTCACTCCACCTCATTCCATCTCACTTCATCTTACTCCACCTCATTCCATCTCACTTCATCTTACTCCATCTCATTCTACCTTTCTTCATCTCACTCCATCTCATTCTACCTCACACCATCTTATTCCATCTCACTTCATCTCACTCCACCTCATTTCATCTCACCCCACCTCACTTCATCTCAAGTCATCTAATTTCTTCTCACTCAGTCTCACTTCATCTCATTCCATCTCACTCTATCACACCCCACATCATCTCAATTAATCTTAATCGATCTCACTTCATCTGACTTCATCTTATTCCACCTCACTCGGTCTCATTCCTTGTCACTCCATCTTATTTCATATCACTCCATCTCATTCTACCTCAGACCATCCTATTCCATCTCATTTTATCTCACTCCACCTCATTCCATCTCACTCCAACTAATTCCAGCTCACCCCACCTTATTTCATCTAACGTCATCCTATTTCTTCTCACTCCATATTAATTAATCTCAATCCATCTCATTTCTTCTCACTCCATCATATTTCATCTCATTCTATCTCACTCCATCTCACCCCACCTCATTTCATCTCACTTCTTCTTATTTCTTCTCACTCCATCTTATTCCATCTCACTCGGTCTCCTCAGCCGTAGACGGGTGACGTGTTGAGATGTAAATGTAGCG
Organism: Silurus lanzhouensis; assembly: GCA_039877035.1. Lineage (NCBI taxonomy): Eukaryota > Metazoa > Chordata > Actinopteri > Siluriformes > Siluridae > Silurus > Silurus lanzhouensis. The sequence continues at coordinate 18,840 of JBCEWE010000942.1, read as the reverse complement.
ACACGGTGTCTTCATACTACTGTATCCCTCTGAGACGTGCTGGTGTAGGACCATAATCAGTGTGTGTGAGCGTGTGGTAACAGTAACTCCATCATTCCGTCACGGTCGTTAATTTAATTTCCAATAACAGCATGAGTCTGAGTGTGTTTTATTTCTTGCACACTAAAGTGTCTCTCAGAACAATATCCTGGCCTGCACTTCAAAAGCCAGCGAGATGAATGGGTCCGGCGGCGCAGCGTAAACAGTGATTGTTTCGTGGTCCTTGCTTGACCTTCACTTGCATCCAGGTGCCATTGTATCACGCCGTTATTCAGGGCACGGAGTGCAGATTTGTTGTGCTCGTTTTGTGTTTACTTCCTGCTTTAGAACGTCGCTTTTTCAGAGAAACACGAAACTTTTAAAGAAGAACGAATCGTAACGTCTACGCAATGATAAAGGCATCAATGGTCAGGAATATTCATTAATATGCAAATGTCCTCTTGCTGTAGCTAGTCAGTTAGCTAAACATGACATGTAGTGAAATGCTTTTAACCAGTGTCCAATACTGAAGAATTTACATGTAGATAGGAATAGAATATAAAAATATAAAGTATAAAATATAAAATATGTATTTAAAATAAGACAGGAAGGGTTGGGTATGGATATAATAGATGAAACAATATTTATATTATCCATCCATCCATCCATCCGTCCATCCATCCATCTATCCATCGTAGTTTGTTATTTAGCCACAGGGTTTTTAACACTCGGTCTGTGCAGCATTTCTTTTCAGTCACTATCCTTCAGTACAGTAGACGCTGAGACTCCGCCCTCACTAGTTTGTGATTCCTGTCAAAGTTCTGTCTAGACACCTCCATGTGTCTTTATTTTATTATTGTTATAATCTCTCTCTCTCTCTCTCTCTCTCTCTCTCTCTCTCTCTCTCTTTCTCTCTCTCTCTCTCTCTCTTCTGCTCTGTCTTGCTCTCTGGCTCTGTCTAGGTGATGGGGCTAACGACGTCAGTATGATCCAGGTGGCAGATGTTGGTGTGGGTATCTCGGGGCAGGAGGGCATGCAGGTAAGAACAGAGCTGAGGGAAGAGGGAGAGGAGGAGATATTCCGCAAAGCAAAACTGTTCATTCTTTCTCTTACTCTATCTCATCCCACCTCACTCCATATCATTCCAAATCATTGTATCTCAGACCATCTCACTCCATCTCATCCCACCTCACTCCATATCATTCCATCTCATTCTATCTCATTCCACCTCATTGTATCTCAGACCATCTCACTCCATCATTCCACACTGTCTCACTCTCCCTCACCCCACCACCTTATATCATCTCACACCACTTCACTTCATCTTACTCTCAGTGCCAAATTTATTGAAACATGTATGGATCTTTAGGTATCAGTTTCTACATCAAATTCTTCTCAGCCTCGTTTACCAACCATACGTCCACTTACCCATCCATCCATCCATCTATCCATCCAGCCATCTACTTAAACAATCAAACATCCACTCAGCCGTCCATCCATAACGCTTACTCACTCTTTCTGCTCCATCAAATGAGAAACGTTTGGGTTTGAACTCTATTTTAGTTCTGAGGTCCTGAGAATGTGTGCGTTTCCTCAGTGTGATGTCTGAGATGTTCATCTACAGCTGTGCTGTATTCCATAAAGAGTGCTATAAATGCTTACAATTTACATCATACACTGTAAAAGTTTACATTTGTATACACTTTATACGTTACCTTTTAGCCTTTTACTGTTAAAATCAGCATTTTCCCCTTCACACGTTTACACTTTATACTTTACATTTTTACTTTTTCATTTCCATGTAACGGTTTGTATATAAACATTTTCCTTTACACTTTGTACTTTACAGTTTATACTTTATATACTTGGCTCTGTGCACATTATTTTATAATTACTGCATGAACTCTGTTTAGTTAAATCTAATATAATTATATACTTTACACTTAAACTTTACATTTTGCACTTTATCATTTACGTTCTACTTTATATTTTTACATAGTATCTTTCATATACTTTACACTTTTACTTTACTTTTTTATTTTACAGTTTACATTGTTACACTTTGATTGGTTATCATTGTTACACTTTTTACACGTTTACAGTACGTAAAGTTTTTCACTTTAGCATTTACATGTTGCACTTTATACTCTATTGTTTTATACATTTAAATGATATCCTTCTAACTTTTTCTTATCTGAATCAACCTGTGCTTTATACTTTACGCTTTGGCCTCTAAATTTATCTCTAAAATACTTAAAAAATTTATCTTTGCACTTTATATATTACAATTAATATTTTACACCATCCTCCAACGTTTCTTTTTGTTCTTCCTCCTCCCTTTTATGCTTTACCCTTTACACTTCATATTTTACAGTAAACTTATTACCCTTTACACTTCATATTTTACAGTAAACTTATTATTCTTTACACCTCATATTTTACCCTTAAATTATTATCCTTTACTTTTTATATTTTACACTTAATTTATTTCCCTTTACACTTCATATTTTACATTTTATTACTCTTTACAATGTATATTTTACACAAACTCTACACTGTAATTTGCACTGAATACATCATACTTTACATTTAACTTTTTAGCGTTTGTACATCACACTCTTCACTTTGCACTGGGCAACTGATGGTATCTGATGTCCTTCCTGCCACTACCTGCCCTCCCACGTTTCAATACCTGTCATGCCTCTTTGACAGCGGGTGTGTTATGAACACAGGTGCAGATGTTTTATATAATATGAATAAGAGCACTAATTAAGCCTGCAGGTGGGGGGTGGAGGTGGGTTGCTGAGCTTCAGCTCTGTGAGAACATCTGCTCCTCACTTTATCTTCACTTGAAATGGACTCTGTCTTGCTAAATGGATTGGTGCTGGTGGTTTAGTCCTCCACTGCCTCCTCCCACTAAGCACAGTGTACATGATTAATACACTTTTCTGCATTACAACCTGATCTCAGTTTAATCCTGTAGAGCCCTGGTGCGTTTGGATGCATCACTTCGTCACACACACATTCGTTTTCCTCTTTATTTATTGGTCGAATTCAGCGCTGAACGTGAAGGATAAATGCAGTAACATGCACGTGTGTGTTGGAGTGTCATGCTGATTAACGTTCTCTCGCTGTGAGTGCAGGCGGTGATGGCCAGCGATTTTGCTCTTCCTCGCTTTCAGTACCTGCAGAAGCTCCTCCTGGTTCATGGACACTGGTGCTACTCTCGGCTGGCCAACATGATCCTCTACTTCTTCTACAAAAACGCTGTAAGCAGCCACGGGTTCATTTCTGCTGTTATCACTATACACGCAGCAGCTAAACGTTTACATTTAGTGATCCATTAAAGGAACAGCTAAGCTATCTAGCTAACTTATTCAAATTAAAGCTGATTCATAGACCCCCGAAATATGACATAAACCTACTAGCTAATTACCCAAGTTATCAAAATATAATTCGCTGCACCAAAGTAGCGAATCGTAATACGCTAACTATCTCTACGTTTTAACCCTAGCTTGATACTTCTAGCTAGTTTTAGCTAACAAGGCTCCTATATAGTTGATAAAATGGTAATGCTGGCTAATGCCATCTGCTTGAAATCTTGATAATTGCTAGCTCATGTTCTTGTGACATTGACTTGTAGCGTAAAGTTGATTTATGCCATAATGCTTGAAGAAACACTATAGACGAGCTAAAACAAAGATGAAACCACCTGAAACCTTTCAAATTCCAAATTCACAGCTCAGAGGACTTGTTTGTTTAAATGAAAAAGTTACTTACTGCCACTTTAATGTGGTTTATCTTTCCACACCTGGATGATGATTACAAAAAAAACTTTTTTGTAGACGTTTGTGTGGACACCTTAGTACACCTCAGTAATGATGTGTTTCTTTGGGATGAAGATGCATTGCTTATTACGTTCATCCTGATCTTGTATTTGTCTTCTGCCCAGATGTTTGTGGCGCTTATTTTCTGGTATCAGTTCTACTGCGGATTCTCTGGCTCAGCCATGGTCGATCAGTGGTATCTGATCTTCTTCAACCTGATGTTCTCAGCATTCCCGCAGCTAATCACCGGCACGTTGGATAAAGACGTATCCGCGGAGACCCTGCAGGAACTACCTCAGCTCTATATGAACGGACAGAACTCGGAGGTACGCATGACTTCTAACGTGTCCCGGGCTGGTCGACAGACTGGTTACTATTCACTAGATTTTGTCTAATCCTGGTGCTTCATTAATTTGATAATCAATGGGCCTCATGTTACTTCCTCTGAACAGTGTAGCCTGATGCTGGAATCCATTTTTTTTTACCTGTGTTTAACTATTAACTAATTTGATAAATAATTTTATATCTCAGCTATGAGTTACCGTTACCGAGTGGCAGTGGTACATTAGCTAACCACCAGGTTGTCTGTCATCAGCAGGATGTAGTTCTGTTCCTGCAGATAAATTGCGGTTAGGGGGTTTTGGCAGATGATTTCCAGCGTGTGGAAACAGGAGCAGTTGTTTTGCATAAGTTTGCTTTGGTTCTGTGATGGAAACATGTTTGCTGTAATGAATCGAGGCTCGGGGTGAAAGCAGCAGCTGGGCAGCGTGCCATCTGCACACGAGCCAGAGGGCGTATCCAAGTCCTGAGGGAGACTACAACTCTACAGAGCACATGCTGGAGCTCAGCTGTGAAAAAGTGGCTGCTGTTGTACATTTGGACACAAAATAATGCAATCAAAACATGAGCAGTGTAAGACTGAGGCCCCGATTCAGCTGGATTCAAACTTTCCTCACTTTTTTCAGAGTTACCCCCTCAATGAATTCCCCCTTGTCTCGGAGCCCCCTCTTTTGAAATAATTACCACTAGTTCCCTTGTCTCCTAGTTTTAACCTCTTCTCATAGTATCCCCTCGGAGTTCCCTCTTGTCTCTGGGTTCCCCACCTTTCTCTACAGCCCCCTTTCTCATAGTATCCCCTCGGAGTTCCCTCTTGTCTCTGGGTTCCCCACCTTTCTCTACAGCCCCCTTTCTCATAGTATCCCCTCGGAGTTCCCTCTTGTCTCTGGGTTCCCCACCTTTCTCTACAGCCCCCTTTCTCATAGTATCCCCTCGGAGTTCCCTCTTGTCTCTGGGTTCCCCACCTTTCTCTACGGCCCCCTTTCTCATAGTATCCCGTCGAAGTTCCCTCTTGTCTGTGGGTCCCCCACCTTTCTCTAAGGCCCTTCATTTCTCTTCGAGTTCCCCCAACTCTTTCTCGAGTTCTCTTCTTTATCTCTCCAAGGTAACTTTCTTCAAGTTCCCCACTTTTCTCTGAGCTCCCCCTCAATGTTTGTAAAATTTCTCAATGTTACCACCCCTTTTTTGTTACCCCCTTTCTTCGAGCTCCCCCACCTCTTTCTCAAAGTTCCATGCCCCCCTAACCCTAACCCTCATAGCAGTGTAACAACGCCACACCGCCTGATTAAAAAAAGGAACAGGCACTGCTAAATTCTCATTAACTGCTGCTCGAAAAGAATTTCCCTCGATCCTGTGGCAGTATCTTTTTTTTTGTTAGTTTTTATTATTATTTAACAAAATCTACTCCTACGAATTTTGTGCTACTCCTCCTACAAATTATGTTCAACCAACACCGAATTTGTAGTCTTTTTAATACCCACATGGACAAGTCTGTAACTGGCCAACAAACCGGACGTTGGCAAGCAGGAACTGAGGTTGTATTTCACAAACGACATTGCACACTAACACAGCTTGGTAAGCGCCTTTTAGAATTATGACCCGAGGCTATGCAACAAATTTCTTGCTTCCTAACGCCACCTACTGGTCAAATGTTGCAACAACATGCTAAAATTGGTCACATTAGTCCTCCAAATTTTGTCGAATCTTTACCAGATTTGATTCACATCATCTTGCTTCCAGTTTCTTAGTTTTGGTCTTTACATCTGCAGAGAATTTAACCAGATTCCTATGCTTAGAACACCAATCAGGGCTTCCTGTATTTGCTTAGGCAGTCAATGGTATTTGCCACTTTAATTTCAAATGTAATTGGGACTATATATATATATATATATATATATATATATATATATATATATATATATATATATATATATATAAAATTATTATTATTATTTTTTTTTTTACAATTATTATTATAATTTCTTTTTTTCAGGAATATAAGCCGTACATGTTCTGGATGAATATGATCGATGCTTTTTATCAAAGTCTCATCTGTTTCTTTATCCCCTACTTTGTGAGTACATTATTCATATATATTTCAGCTTGTTATGTGGTGGTGGTGTTTGATCAGTTTTATTTTTGGGCTGTATCCCAGGCGTACGCTGACTCGGACGTGGATCTGTTCACCTGGGGCACGCCCATTACTACCTTCGCCCTCTTCACCATCCTGCTGCAGCTTGGAATCGAAACCAAAACCTGGGTGAGGAAACACCACTAAGATGCACTCTAAAACCTACAAGACTCAAGTTCTCCATCTAATCAGAACTCTACAACACAACATTAGAACCTCTGTGGAAAGCGTTGAACATATCAGTACCTTCTGGTTTTTCTCCACTCTGCTAATGTTTTTACTCTTTTAACGCATCTTCTAACTTCTTTCCTTTTCTTCTCTCCCTTTTTGTCCTCTCTTTTAAAAATGTTTTTTTCTCTACTTTAAAAATTTCTTGCTTTTTGTTTTTGTTTTTCTTTTGATTGTTTCTTACTTTGTTTCTTTCTATCTTTCTTTTTAGTTTGTGTGTTTGTGCATGTGTGTGAGACGGTCTGGGATGTTATATTCTTTATTTGTCTATGGAATAGTGCACAGGGAATATCAGTCAGGAAGACTATTCCAAAGTTTAGGAGCTAAATGTGAGAATGTTCTACCACCTTTAGTGGACTTTGCTATTCTAGGAACTACTAGAAGTCCAAAATTTGAGATCTGAAGGAGCGTGACGGATTGTAGCGTGTTAGAAGACTGGAGAGATACATGGTGATAAACTATTTAGTGTTTTGTAGGTAAGAAGCAGTAGTTTTTATAGTCGATTCGAAACTTAACAGGAAGCCAGTGTAGGGATGAGAAGATTGGGGTTATATGGTGATAGTTTCTTGACCTTTTAATCTTTTTAAATCTTTAACACACTCAGTTATCCGAGTCAATTGAGTCTTGTATGGTTTTAATGAGATATATAGCTGGGTATCATCAGCATAACAGTGGAAGTTTATCCCATGTCATCCTAATATTTCCTAAGGGAAGCATGTATATGCTAGAACTGAACCTTGTGGCACCCCATAATTTACTTGCATTAACCTGGATAGCTCTCCATTTAAGTCTACAAAATGGTAATGATCAGACAGGTAGGATTTAAACCAGCTTAATGCCTGTCCCTGAATGTCGATGTAATTTTGTAAGTGATCTAGAAGAAGATCATGATCTATAGTGTCGAATGCAGCACTAAGATCTAGTAAAACTAACAGAGAGATGTAGCCTTGGTCTGAAGCTATAAACAGGTCATTAGTGATTTTAATTAGATCAAGTAGAAAGTCTCTTTTAAGTAGAAACAGAACTGAGCAGACACAATATTTTCTAAAATCCTAGACATAAATAGGAGATTTGAAATGGGTGTGTATCAAATTAATAGTGTGTATGGAATAGTGCACAGGGAATCAATGCTCAATTTGAAGGGGGCTGGGAGATGACAAGTAATAGACTTAGAGGGGTCCCCAAGATAATTTTAGCAAAAAATATATGAATTACACAACTTGGGAGCACTGCAGGGAATAGCGTCTATGGAATAGCACACGGGGAATAGTGTCTATGGAATAGCACACGGAATAGTGTCTATGGAATAGCACACAGGGAATAGTGTGTAGGGAATAGCACACAGGGAATAGTGTTTATGGAATAGCACACAGGGAATAGTGTGTAGGGAATAGCACACAGGGAATAGTGTTTATGGAATAGCACACAGGGAATAGTGTGTAGGGAATAGCACACAGGGAATAGTGTTTATGGAATAGCACACAGGGAATAGTGTGTAGGGAATAGCACACAGGGAATAGTGTGTAGGGAATAGCACACAGGGAATAGTGTGTAGGGAATAGCACACAGGGAATAGTGTTTATGGAATAGCACACAGGGAATAGTGTTTATGGAATAGCACACAGGGAATAGTGTGTAGGGAATAGCACACAGGGAATAGTGTGTAGGGAATAGCACACAGGGAATAGTGCTTATGGAATAGCACACAGGGAATAGTGTGTAGGGAATAGCACACAGGGAATAGTGTTTATGGAATAGCACACGGAATAGTGTGTAGGGAATAGCACACAGGGAATAGTGTTTATGGAATAGCACACAGGGAATAGTGTGTAGGGAATAGCACACAGGGAATAGTGTTTATGGAATAGCACACAGGGAATAGTGTGTAGGGAATAGCACACAGGGAATAGTGTTTATGGAATAGCACACAGGGAATAGTGTTTATGGAATAGCACACAGGGAATAGTGTGTAGGGAATAGCACACAGGGAATAGTGCTTATGGAATAGCACACAGGGAATAGTGTGTAGGGAATAGCACACAGGGAATAGTGTTTATGGAATAGCACACAGGGAATAGTGTGTAGGGAATAGCACACAGGGAATAGTGTTTATGGAATAGCACACAGGGAATAGTGTGTAGGGAATAGCACACAGGGAATAGTGTTTATGGAATAGCACACAGGGAATAGTGTGTAGGGAATAGCACACAGGGAATAGTGTCTATGGAATCTATGGGTATAAGGAATAGTGCGTAGGGAATAAGGTATGAGGAATAGTGCGTAGGGAATTTGGTATAAAGAGTAGTGTGCAGGACAGGAATGTGATGAAACCATGAGCTTTAGTGTGGAACAGGTTCAGAATATTTATACACACAGCTCGGCTGATTGGATTGATTCAGGAGATAGTACACAGTAATACATCACCCTGACAGGTAACACATTCCCCCCCCCCCCCCCCCCCACACACACACACACACACATATATAGAGTGATACAGATACATGTTTGTCTGACACAAACAGCGCTCCAAACCTAATAGGTGTTTGTCTTGCATGTGAGTGGAACATTTTACACCCTGACATTTTCTCTCTCTTTCCTTCTCTCTCTCTCTCTCTCTCTCTCTCTCTCTCTCTCTCTCTCTCTCTCTCTCTCTCTCTCTCTCTCTTTTTCTCTTTCTGTGAGATTAATGAGGCAGATGTAGATCCTTGTTGCAGGACATTGCAGCAATAAATTTAGAGCCGATGTGTTTCTGCGTGTGAAGTATGGGCCGTACACGTGTCAGGGAAGTTAAAATGATTGTTGCTATACACTGTCCTGCTCACTTATGTCCTGCCCCCATGTCCTGCCTCCATGTTCTGCCCCCATGTCCTGCCCCCATGTCCTGCCCCCATGTCCTGCCTCCATGTTCTGCCCCCATGTCCTGCCCCCTTGGAAAACCTTTTTTGATAGTTGTATATTTTATTACATTTTTCAAGAATTTCTCTCTCAATGCTATTTCTCATTTAACGCTTTTCAATTTTTTGCTGCTTTATCCTTCTTTCCCCTCCTCTTTCTTTTCTCTCTTTCTATCTTCTTTTTTTTTTTTTACCTTTTCCCCCGCTTGCTTCCTTCTCTTCTCTTTTTTTTCTCTTCTTCTCATCCCTCTCTTTTTCTTTGCATCTTATTTGTGCTCTTTTGCATTGCTGCACTCTGGATACCATTAATGTTCTTGATTATGTTTTTGTTCTGTTCTTTTCTTAATCTTTTTATTCTTAAATCTTTTTTCTCTCATTTTATCTTTATTAGACTATCCCTCATTCTGACATTCTTCTTGTTCTAGATTTCTTTTCTTTTTTTTCCCATCCTTTTTTTATTCTGTTGTAATTTTTTAATTCCCTTTTGTTTATTTATTTTTATTTTTTATTAAACAAGAACTGATTTAAAAAGTATTGATTTGGTTGTGTTGTGTCTTAGACGTGGATGAACTGGGTGTCCATAGCGTTCAGCATTTTGCTTTTCTTCACCGTGGCTCTCTGCTACAACGCCTCCTGCCCCACCTGCTACTCGCCCTCCAACCCGTACTGGAGCATGCAGAGGCTGCTGGGAGATCCTCTCTTCTACCTGCTGTGTGTCGTCACACCCATCACCGCTCTCCTGCCTAGGTACATCTCCCCTGTCTTTAACTCTGCCTCTCAACACTAATACGCATCTCCCCTGTCTTTAACTCTGCCTCTCAACACTAATACGCATCTCCCCTGTCTTTAACTCCGCCTCTCAACACTAATACGTGTCTTCCCTGTCTTTAACTCCGCCTCTCAACACTAATACGCGTCTCCCGTCTTTAACTCCGCCTCTCATCACTAATACGCGTCTCCCCTGTCTTTAACTCCGCCTCTCAACACTAATACGCGTCTCCCCTGTCTTTATCTCCGCCTATCAACACTTAAACGCGTCTCCCCGTTTTTAACTCCGCCTCTCAACACTAATACGCGTCTCCCGTCTTTAACTCCGCCTCTCAACACTAATACACGTCTCCCCGTCTTCAACTCCGCCTCTCAACACTAATACGCGTCTCCCCTGTCTTTAACTCCGCCTCTCAACACTAATACGCGTCTCCCCTGTCTTTATCTCCGCCTATCAACACTTAAACGCGTCTCCCCGTTTTTAACTCCGCCTCTCAACACTAATACGCGTCTCCCGTCTTTAACTCCGCCTCTCAACACTAATACACGTCTCCCCGTCTTCAACTCCGCCTCTCAACACTAATACGCGTCTCCCCTGTCTTTAACTCCGCCTATCAACACTTAAACGCGTCTCCCCGTTTTTAACTCCGCCTCTCAACACTAATACACGTCTCCCCGTCTTCAACTCCGCCTCTCAACACTAATACACGTTTCCCCGTCTTTAACTCCGCCTCTCAACACTAATACGCATCTCCCTGTCTTCAACTCCGCCTCTCAACACTAATACGCGTCTCCCCTGTCTTTAACTCCGCCTATCAACACTTAAACGCGTCTCCCGTCTTTAACTCCGCCTCTCAACACTAATACACGTCTCCCCGTCTTCAACTCCGCCTCTCAACACTAATACACGTTTCCCCGTCTTTAACTCCGCCTCTCAACACTAATACACATCTCCCTGTCTTTACCTCCGCCTCTCATCACTAATACGCATCTCCCCGTCTTCAACTCCGCCTCTCAACACTAATACACGTCTCCCCGTCTTTAACTCCGCCTCTCAACACTAATACGCATCTCCCTGTCTTTACCTCCGCCTCTCAACACTAATACGTGTCTCCCCTGTCTTTAACTCCGCCTCTCAACACTAATGCGCGTCTTCCCGTCTTTAACTCCGCCTCTCAACACTAATACGCGTCTCCCCGTCTTTAACTCCGCCTCTCAACACTAATACGCGTCTCCCCTGTCTTTAACTCTGCCTCTCAACACTAATGCGCGTCTTCCCGTCTTTAACTCCGCCTCTCAACACTAATACGCGTCTCCCCGTCTTTAACTCCGCCTCTCAACACTAATACGCGTCTCCCCTGTCTTTACCTCCGCCTCTCAACACTAATACGTGTCTCCCCTGTCTTTAACTCCGCCTCTCAACACTAATACACGTCTCCCCGTCTTTAACTCCGCCTCTCATCACTAATACGCGTCTCCCCGTTTTTAACTCCGCCTCTCAACACTAATACACGTCTCCCCATCTTTAACTCCGCCTCTCATCACTAATACGCGTCTCCCCGTCTTTAACTCCGCCTCTCAACACTAATACGCGTCTCCCCCGTCTTTAACTTCGCCTCTCAACACTAATACGCGTCTCCCCCCTGTCTTTAACTCCGCCTCTCAACACTAATACGCGTCTCCCCGTCTTTAACTCCGCCTCTCAACACTAATACACGTCTCCCCGTCTTTAACTCCGCCTCTCAACACTAATACGTGTCTCCCCCGTCTTTAACTCCGCCTCTCAACACTAATACGCGTCTCCCCCGTCTTTAACTCCGCCTCTCAACACTAATACGCGTCTCCCCTGTCTTTAACTTCGCCTCTCATCACTAATACGCGTCTTCCCGTCTTTAACTCCGCCTCTCAACACTAATACACGTCTCCCCGTCTTTAACTCCGCCTCTCAACACTAATACGTGTCTCCCCCGTCTTTAACTCCGCCTCTCAACACTAATACGCGTCTCCCCCGTCTTTAACTCCGCCTCTCAACACTAATACGCGTTTCCCCCGTCTTTAACTCCGCCTCTCATCACTAATACGCGTCTCCCCATCTTTAACTCCGCCTCTCAACACTAATACGCGTCTTCCCGTCTTTAACTCCGCCTCTTAACACTAATACGCGTCTCCCCTGTCTTTAACTCCGCCTATCAACACTTAAACGCGTCTCCCCGTTTTTAACTCCGCCTCTCAACACTAATACGCGTCTCCCGTCTTTAACTCCGCCTCTCAACACTAATACACGTCTCCCCGTCTTCAACTCCGCCTCTCAACACTAATACACGTTTCCCCGTCTTTAACTCCGCCTCTCAACACTAATACGCATCTCCCTGTCTTTACCTCCGCCTCTCATCACTAATACGCGTCTCCCCGTCTTCAACTCCGCCTCTCAACACTAATGCGCGTCTTCCCGTCTTTAACTCCGCCTCTCAACACTAATACGCATCTCCCCGTCTTTAACTCCGCCTCTCAACACTAATATGCATCTCCCCGTCTTTAACTCCGCCTCTCAACACTTAAATGCGTACCCCATCTTTAAATCCGCCTCTCAACACTAATACGCGTCTCCCCCCTGTCTTTAACTCCGCCTCTCAACACTTAAACACGTCTCCCCTGTCTTTAACTCCGCCTCTTAACACTTAAACGTGTCTCCACATTTTTAACTCCGCCTCTCAACACTAATTCACACATCTCACAGTTTAACGTCACATTCTTCTGGAATTCTGCCGTCTTTTCCAGATATTTCTACAGAGCGTGTCAGGGCTCGGTGTTCCCCAGCCCAGTGCAGGTGGGCCGTCAGCTGGACAGATTGCCTTCAGAGATCCGCAGACATCTTCTCCACCAGAACCAGGCCAAGCTCTTCCCTTTCTGCAAGCCTTTTCTTAAACCGTGCAGCTCCACCCTCACGTCCCCTCACCCCGCTCACGCCAAGCACAAGCCCAGAACCACCGATTGCTGCATGACCAAGAGCTCGGAAAAGAAGGACACGTCCCCGAACTCCGGGAGCACGGAGAACCACGTGGCACAGAACTCCGAAAACTTTTGTCACGGACCTACCGAGAGCAGCACACTACCGTATACCAAAGATCACCCTCGGCCACATGGGGGCGCCGTTCTCACCTCTACGCCGCTGCTTCCTCGCACAGACAGCGTGCAGTTCGTATCGCCCCCTAGCGGCGGTCCTCCGGGCGTCACCTATAAAAAGGAGAACCTAAACCCCCCCGGGTGTCCCGGAGAACCCACAGAACCGCCTTCGGGTTCGTGATCGTGATGATTCCCAGCCGGATTTGCACGTTTGGAGAAAATTTTAATTCTATTTTTCAGAATTGTTTTATCAGATGGGTACTATTATAATTATAATTATTATTATTGTTATATACATTTATATATTTTAGATGTGTACAGTTTTTTTTTTTTGGAATAAAGATTATGGGGTTTTTTTTAGAGTCAAAATTAATACACGAAAAACTGGATGTGTCCTGAACGGATGTTTCTACCAGGAAAACAATTCCTAAAATTCCTAAAGTTTATATTCCTTAGCTGTTATTTATTCGGAACACCGATACACTAACACACACACACACACACACACACACACACACACGTTCACCAGGAAATTGGTAATACTTTCACGTTACGTTTTCTGTTCACTCGGTATTGAATTTCACAACACACACACACACACACACACACACACACACACACACAGTATTATATAACTAATGCATCCCCTTTTCCATTTACGCACTACATTCCGAAATGTACGGGATTATTCTGGAGCTCGGGGGTGAAATACGCCAAATACTCCCTTTTTTTTTATTGTGTCAATACCAAAGATGCATCTCATGAATATTCATGCTGCTTATTTGTATATAAATCTGAATGGTTTTATAGACATATTTATGTCATATACACTTCGTAGGGTGTATATTTATAAACAAAACCTTTTCATGGAGAAATGATCACTAGCACGAGCAGAAAGATTCGATTACATGCGATTATGCAGTCGGCTGATTAATTCGTCTAAAGCATCATGGTAACACTGTTGGTTTTTGTTTTTTAAAGGTTAAATGATTGTATTTCGGCGTGTTAAACACTTAAATGTGATCTAAAACCAAAACATATTCCAGGTGCCTTGCTGTTTATTGTTTAATATCCTGCTGGATTTTTATTGAATTGACTGTAACACATTTTCCTGATTTTAAATCTGGCCAATGAAAGAAATATTGGATCTTCGGTGCCAAGTTGATGGGATGACACCTCCTATGAGTCCTGTGTTCATAAATGCATTATGAACATAGTCATATCGCATACATAAGACCTACTAGTGTCTGGCATAATCGTACGTATAGTTTGGAAAATTCCATATGAGCCTTAGGCTTATGTATGCTCTATAATTCCTGCCGATATTTTGCAGTATTCCTAATAAAAATGTACTAAAGTCTTTATAAAGTGTATGTGTTATAATGCATATATAATGCCTTATAATTGCTAATGAAGTACATAAGGCTTGAGCATGAGCTCTGTGTCTTATAAGCTGTTATGAATGCTATATAACGCATTGTAAAATACTGAAATTCTCTGTTAGGGAACACTATCAAGTCTAAGAATATGGCAGTTATGTCACCATACATAATGCATTATTACATCTAGAAATGATAACCGCTTGTATTATAATGGTTTACAATATTTTTATAGTGTTATATAACCTGACACTATGACTTAGGGTCCCAATGCTTCATAGTGTTATATGTGCTTATAACAGGCTTATTCCAGAATAACACATGATCTATGCTTTATAATGCATTCAAATTTTTTTCCACAAACTTGATCCCGCCTTGTCATAATGCATTACAACCCGATGTTAGAATGTTATGTCGCTTTATAACATAATGCGTAATGTTTTACATTCAGTTAAATCGAGAACCTACACCCGAGCTTGTGTTATAATGCATTACAACTTGAACAGATATTATAATGTGCTATGTCAGCTGACACTTTTGAAGTAAAAAAAGGCAAAAATGCTATTACAGGCATATGTCAGGCTTCATAACACATTGTGTAAGCGATATGATGCGTTGTCTTTATTAAACAATACCAGAGCTTGTGCACTAATGCATTATAACCTGAACAGTGTGTAGGTATTATAACACTTTACATGTTACATCACATCAATGCCTGATCTGGTGTTTTATAGCAAAGTATCAGATATGCAGCTTTATAAATGTATTTATAACACCTCTCCTCTGCTTTACAATTAATTATAACTGGATGTTATACTAGCTTTTATAAAGCACTGCAGTGTTCTATCACCTGACATGATCATAATCGGTATGATAACTACAGCAGGCTTATGTCAGGCTTCACCTTTGCAATACCCACAATGCATTGGGTTCTTATGCATTACGTCATTAACTGATGTTATAATGCATTACGTAGCCTAACATTATGAAGGTCTTTTCTTAACATTGTATGTATGGGTAAATTATGCAAATTATAGCACTCCGTTTGTGCATTATAACGCATTATGAATATGGGATTCATAGGAATGTTTGTTTTTCTACTGATTGTTGTTGTTTGTTGGCCCATATCACATCCAGGTGTGTGTGTGTGTGTGTGTGTGTGTGTGTGTGTGTGTGTGTGTGTGTGAGTGTGTGTGTGTGTGTGTGTTTTGGTTTTGGAGGTTTTGTTGATTATCTAAATTCAGACAGGATTCAGGGAAGTTCGTGGATGAATTTCTTCGAGTTCACACTCAATCCTGAAGTGACCTTTCGTCTCTATAGCACTTTATTTTACAGTGTCTTTTGGAAGTAAATAAATAAATATGTAAAAATTATAGTAGGGGTAGTAAGAGTAGAGATAGTAATGGGGTAGTAAGAGTAGAGATAGTAATGGGGTAGTAAGAGTAGGGGTAGTAATGGGGTAGTAAGAGTAGGGGTAGTAATGAGGTAGTAAGGGTAGGGGTAGTAATGAGGTAGTAAGGGTAGGGGTAGTAATGAGGTAGTAAGGGTAGGGGTAGTAATGAGGTAGTAAGGATAGGGGTAGTAATGAGGTAGTAAGGATAGGGGTAGTAATGAGGTAGTAAGGGTAGGGGTAGTAATGAGGTAGTAAGGATAGGGGTAGTAATGAGGTAGTAAGGGTAGGGGTAGTAATTAGGTAGTAAGGGTAGGGGTAGTAAGGGTAGGGGTAGTAATGAGGTAGTAAGGGTAGGGGTAGTAATGAGGTAGTAAGAGTAGGGGTAGTAAGGGTAGGGGTAGTAATGAGGTAGTAAGAGTAGGGGTAGTAATGAGGTAGTAAGGGTAGGGGTAGTAATGAGGTAGTAAGAGTAGGGGTAGTAATTAGGTAGTAAGGGTAGGGGTAGTAAGGATAGGGGTAGTAATGAGGTAGTAAGGGTAGGGGTAGTAATGAGGTAGTAAGAGTAGGGGTAGTAAGGATAGGGGTAGTAATGAGGTAGTAAGGGTAGGGGTAGTAATGAGGTAGTAAGAGTAGGGGTAGTAAGGGTAGGGGTAGTAATGAGGTAGTAAGAGTAGGGGTAGTAAGGGTAGGGGTAGTAAGGATAGGGGTAGTAATGAGGTAGTAAGGGTAGGGGTAGTAATGAGGTAGTAAGAGTAGGGGTAGTAAGGGTAGGGGTAGTAATGAGGTAGTAAGAGTAGGGGTAGTAAGGGTAGGGGTAGTAATGAGGTAGTAAGAGCAGGGGTAGTAAGGGTAGGGGTAGTAATGAGGTAGTAAGAGTAGGGGTAGTAAGGGTAGGGGTAGTAATGAGGTAGTAAGTGTAGGGGTAGTAAGGGTAGGGGTAGTAATGAGGTAGTAAGTGTAGGGGTAGTAAGGGTAGGGGTAGTAATGAGGTAGTAAGAGTAGGGGTAGTAAGGGTAGGGGTAGTAATGAGGTAGTAAGTGTAGGGGTAGTAAGGGTAGGGGTAGTAATGAGGTAGTAAGTGTAGGGGTAGTAAGGGTAGGGGTAGTAATGAGGTAGTAAGAGTAGGGGTAGTAAGGGTAGGGGTAGTAATGAGGTAGTAAGAGTAGGGGTAGTAAGGGTAGGGGTAGTAATGAGGTAGTAAGTGTAGGGTAGTAAGGTAGGGGTAGTAATGAGGTAGTAAGTGTAGGGGTAGTAAGGGTAGGGGTAGTAATGAGGTAGTAAGAGTAGGGGTAGTAAGGGTAGGGGTAGTAATGAGGTAGTAAGTGTAGGGGTAGTAAGGGTAGGGGTAGTAATGAGGTAGTAAGTGTAGGGGTAGTAAGGGTAGGGGTAGTAATGAGGTAGTAAGAGTAGGGGTAGTAAGGGTAGGGGTAGTAATGAGGTAGTAAGAGTAGGGGTAGTAATAATATCAGTATATTACTGTAAAATAAAGTGCTAAATTTCTTTCTTTCAGTTTATTTGCAGTTTTTGGAGAATCTCATGCGGAGCTGCACAGAGTTTAAATATGAACTTTATCAGGTTCCTCATATGAAAGTGTCAGTATGTGCCTTCGTTGTGTTTCAGGTCTGAGAAGCTCGAGCACAAATGTGTTTATCGTGTTTATTTCTTTCTCAGTTTAACACACTATTTTTACAGAACGGAATCTCCAAAGCATTGGGAAACAAACGAGGTGTGTGTGTGTGTGTGTGTGTGTGTGTGTGTGTGTGTGTGTGTGTGTGTGTGTGTGTGTGTGGGGTAAATCCTGAAGTCCCCTGGTGTTTCAAAAATACACCTGGGAGTAACTTTATATTTCCTTTTTGTTGCCTGAAGCCTTTACACTGGAGATGAGACTATTTTAGAGAATATTCCGGATGCTGTAAACGGTTTATAATCGCGTTTCACACTTATTTTATCCAAGATTTAATAAAGAAAACTTGTAAATTCCTTTTTAAAACAGACGTTTCCTGTTTCTTCTTCTTCATGCACACACGTATTTCCAGCCCTTTAATGTTCTTTTTATTACTTGAATGCATTTCTTTGTAAAAAACAGTCTGAAAGCTTTATTTCATTTCCTTCTATGACATTATTACTTCACTAAATATCCACTAATCAGCCATAACATTAAAACAGCTGCCTAAGCCAGCAGTTTGTTCTACAGGAGATCTGACTTTGAGATCAGACCAGCCTTTACTCCATAACCCTGTTTCTGGTTCACTAGTTTTCTTTCTTTGGAGCACTTTCAGTAGGTTCTAACCACTGAATACCGAACCCCAAAACATTTACATTTATGGCATTTGGCAGATGCCCTTTTACATCTCACTCATTCAACTGAGCAGCTATTGGGTTAGGGGCCTTGCTCAGGGGCCCAGGAGTAGCAGCTTGGTGTGGCTGGGATTAGAACTTAAGACCTTCTCACCTCCTCAACATCAGTGACTGATCTCACTAATGCTGCTGCAGGTGTGTGTGATGATCATTAATCCCCTGTACATGCAGAGGTGCAACTGTCGAAGTTCTTCTAGTCCTATTGGTCATCATCTTTTTTTCTTCTTTCTTCGTTTTTCTTTAATGCTAATGATTCTTTCTTTCTTTCTTATTTGAATTTTTATTTCTTTATATCAGTTAGTGATTTTTTTTTTCATGTCTTTCTTTCCAAGTTAGTGATTGATCTTTCTTTCTTTTTCCATCTTTAATTCAGTTATTGATTCTT
>JBCEWE010000935.1:32500-46526 GCA_039877035.1 Silurus lanzhouensis | reverse complement strand
GCCGTATGTAAAAATCATGCAGTCAGGAATTAAGAACAATCCGAGTGTGTGTCTCGTCCCGGCTATGCTAATGATGTCGTTTTCCTTTATCTTTTTTTTATAATAAGGGATTAGTGCAGGACCGCAGCTCCAGCAACTCGGGGACCAATTTATCTGATCCGAACCCACCCTGGCGTTAATTACCATTCATTAACATAGTTCACATCTCTCTCGTCCTGTGGCGTCCCCGGAGCGCAGGCATGGCCGTGTTTTGTCCCCGCTGAAGGACACGGCGCCTTCTCCTGAGGAGTGAAAACGTTACACTTCCCCAGATATCCATCACCTGCTCATATTTTATTCAACGCATTGTTTTATTCACTCGCCGTGAAGCTGCAAATCACATGGTCCAGGCACTGAGGGGACTTTTAAATATTTATTCTACTACTGCCAGCATTTCAGTCAAAACAATCAAATTAAATCAATCAGTCAGTAAATAAATATTATTACTAAACTTTTATGGCTGCAATCTGCTTTGACCTTTGACCTGGAAGAGATCTAAAGGTCAATGTTTTTTTATTTGTAGGAAAAAGCAGCTAACACAATTAATTATAAAACAAGTTACACAGTGACATCACAACTCATTTGCATATAATGAAGTGAGTGGTCTGTTGAGTATAATGCTGATCAGTGATTGGTGCCATTAGTGTTGCACAAGCCAGTGCACTCTTTGTGTCGCACCTAAGCCCAGAGAGGTTTGTGTTATGAAGGACATCCAGTGTAAAACATGTGCCAAATCAAATATGTGTATCAGGAATCAGAATTTCATCCCGGATCGGTCGAGGCCCGGATTACCAACAACCACCACAGGTATCATTAACAACAGGGTACTGGTGTAAATTGTGCTGCTGTTGGCTGAAGGAGGAGAAGGAGAGGAGGAAGACGTCTACAGAGACAGCAAGGAAAGGAGAAGTGGAGGAGAAGTGGAGGTTCGGGTTGGTACTTTTAATGTTGGTACTATGACTGGTAAAGGGAGAGATGGAGCTGATATGATGGAGAGGAGAAAGGTAGAGATGTTGTGTGGAAAGGGAGTAAGAGCAGGAACATTGGAGATGGGTTTAAACTGTTCTATCATGGTGTGGATGGAAAGAGAAATGGTGTAGGGGTGATTCTGAAGGAAGAGTACAGTAAGAGTGTAGTGGAGGTGAAGAGAGTTTCTGATAGGGTGATGATCGTGAAGCTGGAAGTTGAAGGGGTGATGATAAATGTCATCAGTGCTTATGCTCCACAAGTGGGCTGTGAGATGGAGGAGAAGGAAAAATTGTGGAGTGAATTAGATGAAGTGGTAGAAGGTGAACGTAGGAATGAAAGATTGGTGATTGGGGCAGACTTTAACATGGAGATGCAGCAGCAGGTAAAGAGGGATGTGGTGAAAGGCATATGAGGAGCTGTAGGAGAAGTTGGACAGTAAGGAAGGAGAAAAGGATTTGTAGCGATTGGCCAGGCAGAGGAACCGAGTGTGTTGGGAAGATGGAGGGAGGATTTTGAGCAGCTGATGAATGAGGAAAATTAGAGAGAGAGAAGGTTGGATGGTGTGGAGATGTGAAGCAGGAAATGGATAGGATTAGTAAGCACTAATCCTTTGGCTATTATATTGTTTACATGCTGTCGTTGCACATCTTGACTGCTGCTGTATTTTTGCACTACATTGTGTTTCTTATATTCACTCCTGGGTTATAGTGTTTACAGTTTACAGTACTGTATAACCAGGTATACAGTAGGTTTACTTGGCGCTATCTTGGTTTGTGTCTTGTCGTGTGTTGTCTGTCTGTACTGTTTTTTGCACTTAATGTAGCTTGTGTTGTGTTGTAGCTTCATTTTATTGTTTAGTGTAGCACCAGGGTTCTGGAGGAACGTTGTCTCATTTTTACTGTGTACTATGTACCACTGTGTATAGTAGAAATGACAATAAAAGCCTCTTGACTTGACTTGAGGAAGTGAGAGCAGAGATTAAGAGGATGTGGAAAGTGGAAAGTCGGTTGGACCAGATGACATACTGGTAGAAGCATGGAGATGTTTGGGAGAGATTCAGTGGAGTTTTAAACCAGATTGTTTAACAGGATTTTGGAAGGTGAGAAGATGCCTAAAGAATGGAGAAGTAGTTTGCTGGTACTGATCTTTAAGCATAAGGGAGATGTGCAGACCTGCAGTAACTACAGGGGAATTAAGTTGATCAGTCACACCATGAAGTTATGGGAAAGAGTAGTGGAAGCCAGGCTGAGAGCAGAGGTGACCATCTGTGAGCAGCAGTATGGTTTCATGCCGATAAAGAGCACCACAGACGCATTATTTGCTTTGAGAATGTTGATGGAGAAGTTTAGAGTTGGTCAGAAGGAGTTGCATAGTGTGTTTGTGGATTTATAGAAAGCACTGGTTCAAGGTGGAGGTTGGACTGCATCAAGGATTGGCTTTAGGCCCTTTCCTTACAGTGGTGATGGACAGGTTGAAGGACGAGGTCAGACAGGAGTCTCCATGGACTATGATGTTTGCAGATGATATTGTGATTTGTGGTGAGAGTAGTGAGCAGGTGGAGAAGAGTCTGGAGAGGTGGAGGTACACACTGGAGAGAAGGGGAATGAAAGTCAGTAGGAGTAAGACAGAGTACATGTGTGTGTATGAGAGGGAGGGCAGTGGAGGGGTGCGGTTGCAGGGAGATGAGGCGGAGAAGGTGGATGTTCTGTCGTTTAATAGGTACAACATGAACCTTTTGTAAATATACCACGCGACAGCCGGCCATGACTTCTTAGGATAACTTTTATTCCTCCTTTCAACAGTCCCGTAACACACCCCATATAGGTTCCTAAGCATACTGTCTGTCTCATAACATTACCGTAAGTAACATAATACTACATCCCCCTTTCACAAATAAGATTCTTACTTTTCTTTTCTTTATTCAACACACGGGGAGCAAATAAACCAACAATGACTATAATTGACTTTCTTATTAAACATTGAACATGTAAATATATAACCAAAAATTTTCAACAATCTTCACCATTTTCTTTTCCCGTTCACATTCACAAAAGAAGGATTTTCTCTACCTAGAAGGATGGGGTGGACTACCCAAAACCTTCAACCGAGTGTGGGGATTATTCTGCCCCATTGACCACTCGGTGCTTCTCTCTAATTACACACAAAGTCCTTTAGATACTCGGGTGGAGTTCTAATCCGCGAAGGGTACCGATTGATACATGTGCGAGGTCGGTTTGGAACCCAACTGAACTTCTGCCGTGCTGAGTGAATCTTCAAAGAGCGGAGATGCCTGTATCTCCGCCGAGTCAGGTAGGTCAGAAGTCACAGGAGCTATTGGAGTTGGTGACAGATGAAACCTGTTTCTCCTTAAGGTACCTCTGGGTGTCGCTATAAGGTAAGACCTGGGAGAGCCTGCGGTAGACACAACAGTGCCCGTTTCAGAAGTGTCTTTGATCCACACATGTTCACCCGGACGCAAGTACGTCATGTCACGTGCTTTGTGTCTTTGGTTGAAACTTTGTTTCTGTTTCAGTCTGTACGTCAGTTCCATCTGTTTTAGCTTTTCCAAATCTGCAGTCTCTGGAATGAGCTGAGACGGAATCACAGGAACTCACGTTCGGAGCTTCCTTCCCATTAGGAGCTCGGCAGGACTGTAACCATTGGCAAGAGGGGCCGCTCGGTAAGCCATAAGTGCAAGGTAGGGGTCCACAGACTTCTTAAGGAGGTTCTTAATGGTCCTTACAGCTCGCTCTGCCTCCCCATTACTCTGCGGAAAGTGAGGACTTGAAGTCACATGGTCAAACCCCCAGCCTCGTGCGAAGGCCCGGAAACACTCAGAAGCAAACTGTGGCCCGTTGTCCGAGCGCACCACCTCAGGAATTCCATGACGTGCAAAGATGGATTTAAAGTGTTCAATTACAGCTTCTGCTGTAGTTGAGGACAGTTTGGAAACTTCAAAAAACCTAGAAAAATAGTCCACAATGACCAAGTAGTGTTTGTTGTCTTTCTGGAACAAATCTGCTCCCACCATAGACCAAGGCCTTGTTGGGAAATCAGTAGGCATCAATGTCTCTTTAAAGTTAATTTTTTCCCGAGCACACGTGTCACAGTTCTCAATCATTTTTGTAAGGTCTTTGCTGAGACCCAACCACCAAACTGACTGTTTAGCTCTCTCTCTGCACTTATGGGTTATGCCCAGATGCCCCTCATGCAGCTTTCCCAGTATATCAGCTTGGAGCGATTTTGGAATGACAATTCTGAGTCCATTCAATAAGAGCCCATCATGCACACAAAGGGACCCTGAGAAAGCCATATAAGGCTGGATAGTTTGGTCCACCAAGAACTTACTTGGCCAACCTTCCACACAGTACTTCTTTAGCTGCTGGAGTATAAAATCTTTGTCTTGGTGCTCCCGGATCTCTTTGAGCCTCATTTCAGTAGCTGGAAGGCTCGCCATTACAGAGTCAGCATACAGGTCAATATCCTTTTCAGAAAGCCCTTCCGCTGTACTGTTCATGGGAGCTCTAGACAACACATCTGCTGTCGCGATGTTTTTGCCAGCCACTTGAGATATGGTGTATGAAAACCTCAGAAGACGCATGCGAAGACTCTGAATGCGTGGAGGGAGTTCGTTCAACGTCTTGGAGCCAAGCAGAGGAACAAGAGGTTTATGATCGGTTTCAATGTGGAAACTCTTCCCAATGAGAAATTCAGCAAACCGCTCACACGCCCATGTGGAGGCCAATGCCTCCTTCTCTATTTGTGCATAACGTTGCTCTGTGTTACTAAGAGCCTTTGAAGCATATGCCACAGGTTTACATAAATTGTCTGCTTGCTTCTGGAGGAGAACAGCACCTAGTCCATATGAAGAAGCATCTGCAGAAACAACTGTGTCCTTATTCGGATCATACAGCACCAACCCTGGTGGCGTTGTCAGTTCCTCTTTGATTTTCTCGAAGGCCTCTTGCTGATTCGATCCCCAAACCCACATATTGGACTTTTTCAGTAAGTCTCTGAGTGGTTGCGTTTTTGCTGCCAAGTGTGGTAAGAATTTACCGAGGTGGTTTACCATTCCCAAGAACCGCCTTACTTCACTGACATTACATGGTTGTCTCATTGCTTTAACTGCTTCCAGCTTATCTGGGTCTGCGCTCACCCCAGATGCCTCAACGATCTGTCCAAGGAACTTGATTTTTGTCTTGGAAAACTCACATTTCTCATTTAGTGTGACTCCAGCTTCCTGAAGCTTCGAGAGCACCCTTCTCAGCCTCTCATCATGTTCACTCTGTGACGATCCCCAGACTAGCACGTCATCCATTTGACAAACAACACCTTCCAGTCCCTCAAGAATCCTGGACATGCGCTTTTGGAAATGCTCAGGTGCAGAAGAGATTCCAAAGCATAAACGGTTATAGCAATACCGGCCAAATGGAGTTATAAATGTAGTGAGCAAAGAGGATTCCTTTGAAAGTGGAATCTGCCAAAACCCTGCATTAGCATCCAGTTTGGAAAACACTTTGGCTCCTGCTAGTTGTCCTAATGTGCTTTCTACTGAAGGGAGAGGGTGTTTTTCTCTCAGAACAGATTTGTTCAATTCTGTGAGATCTGTGCAAATTCTCACTTTACTTGTACTCTTTGGCACCACAACCATGGGAGCACACCATTCAGTTGGCTCCTCCACCTTTGAAATTACACCCTGCTGTTCCATACGCCTTAACTCATCCTTCACCTTTGGTAAGAGAGGGAGGGAAATTCGTCTTGGAGTCGATATGGAGAAAGGTATTGCACCTGGTTTCAGCACAATGCTGTACTCACCATCCATTTTGCCTAAGCCACTGAAGAGTTGTGGAAACTCCTTTTCCACCCTTTCTTTAGAAGTTAAGCTGACAACATCAAGCCTAGCTACTAGTTGAAGTGCAGTTACTGCTGGTCTGCCCAACAAAGGCTTGTACAACCCATCCACCACATAGATTTCCTGAGTCGTATGTTTGTTGTGCTTGCCAAGGGTTGCTGTGAATTTCCCTTTTACCTTCAGTGATGTTCCACCTGGTCCCTGAAGGACTCTCCTGGGGGTTTTCAGTTTTTGGAAGTGGCCCTGTTTGTACAGTGTAACCGGGACTGCTGTTACATCAGCCCCCGTATCAATTTTGAACATCGTCTTGAGATTGTCAATTTTTATCTCAGTCATCCAGGGGCTTCCTGTTACATCAGATGTCAGTGAACCAAGAAATGCAATGTCCTCCATTGTATCTGAAGTTAGCGTTGCTATATTTACCTCATGTACCTTCTTTGACTTGCATGCTCTAGCATAATGTCCCTTCTTTTGACAGAGGTGACATATTGCCTCTCTTGCAGGACATCGCTGCAAATCATGCCCCCTTGTGTCACCGCATCTCATACATAGCATCTGCTTTCTAGGCTTTATTTGAGGTGCTTTTCCTGCCAGCTGTCCAAAAAATGGCTTTACTGGTTTTGTTTTCACATTACCGTACTGTTTAGTTTGTACAATATCCAGCTGTTCATTTGCCATGTCCCACTTGAAGTTTGACTTGAGCTGTTCCTGTTGTTTTTTTACTAGTTCACTCTGTCGAACTCGAACGACAGCTTTCTCAAGTGTCAATTCAGGGTCTAGCTGTAACTGTTCTGACAGCCTTTTATCTGTCAGACCCACGACGAGTCTATCTCTCACCATCTCATCATGCAGATCACCGTATCCACAGTGCTCGGCTAAACAGTGCAGTGCCGTTATGAAGTGATCCACGGACTCGCCCACTTCTTGCTGCCGCTGATTAAACTTCGCCCTCTCAAAAATCACGTTTCTTCGAGCTACGAAGTGATCATTCAATCTGTTTTTTACTACTTCATAGTCACTCGCCGCTTGAGGACTTAAATGCAGGGAGGTGAGTATATCCTCGGCCTCCTCCCCCATCGTATAAATCAAAGCATTCACCTGATTTTCATCCGCCTGTGTCTCCAAGCCAGATGCAACACGAAATCTTTCGAAACGTTTCATCCATTTCGGCCAGTCATCCGCTTTGAACGTGAATTTCTCCGGCGGAGAGACCTGAAACTGAGCCATGATAGCGCCGTGCTAACTCGTCTTGTCACTCACTCACGCTGACGGCACGAACGAAACCGAAAAGTGCACAGAATTCAAGTTTGCCAACACACACACGAGCACAAAGCTCACCCGCTATACTTCTGACACCATGTTCTGTCGTTTAATAGGTACAACATGAACCTTTTGTAAATATACCACGCGACAGCCGGCCATGACTTCTTAGGATAACTTTTATTCCTCCTTTCAACAGTCCCGTAACACACCCCATATAGGTTCCTAAGCATACTGTCTGTCTCATAACATTACCGTAAGTAACATAATACTACAGTGGAGGAGTTCAGGTACCTGGGGTCAACAGTGCAAAGTAATGGAGAGTGTGTTAGAGAAGTGAAGAAAAGAGTGCAGGCAGGGTGGAGTGGGTGGAGAAGAGTGATAGCAGGAGTGATTTGTGATAGAAGAGTATCTGTGAGAGTGAAAGGGAAAGTTTATAGGACTGTGGTGAGACCTGAGATGTTGTATGGATTAGAGACAGTGGCATTGAGTAAAAGACAGGAGGTGGAGCTGGAGGTAGCAGAGCTGAAGATGTTGAGATGTTCGTTGGGAGTGATGACGATGGACAGGATTAGAAATGAGTTTATTAGAGGGACAGCACATTTAGGATGTTTTGGAGACAAGGTGAGGGAGGTGAGATTGAGATGGTTTGGACATGTGCAGAGGAGGGACATGGGGTATATCAGTAGGAGAATGCTGAGGATGGAGACACCAGGAAGGAGGAAAAGAGGAAGAACAAGGAGGAGATTTATGGATGTGGTGAGTGAAGACATGCAGGTAGTTGGTGTGAAAGGCAGATGTAGGGGACAGAGGGGTATGGAGACGGATCTGCTGTGGCGCCCCCTAATGGAAGAAGCCGAAAGAAGGTGGTGTATAATGATAGAATAGAATAGACTTTATTTGTCACATATTCAGTATTGTTCAAAATAATAGCAGTACAATGTGACTAACCAGAATAATCCAGGTTTTTAGTATATTTTTTATTGCTACGTGGCAAACAAGTTACCAGTAGGTGCAGTAGATTCTCAGAAAACAAACAAGACCCAGCATTCATGATATGCACGCTCGTAAGGCTGTGCAATTGGGCAATTAGTTGAAAGGGGTGTGTTCAAAAAAATAGCAGTGTGGCATTCAATCACTGAGGTCATCAATTTTGTGAAAGAACAGGTGTGAATCCGGTGGCCCCTATTTAAGGATGAAGTCAGCACTTGTTGAACATGCATTTGAAAGCCTGAGGGAAATGGGTCGTTCAAGACATTGTTCAGAAGAACAGCGTACTTTGATTAAAAAGTTGATTGGAGAGGGGAAAACCTATAAAGAGGTGCAAAAAAGTATAGGCTGTTCAGCTAAAATGATCTCCAATGCCTTAAAATGGAGAGCAAAACCAGAGAGACGTGGAAGAAAACGGAAGACAACCATCAAAATGGATCGAAGAATAACCAGAATGGCAAAGGCTCAGCCAATGTTCAGCTCCAGGATGATCAAAGACAGTCTGGAGTTACCTGTAAGTACTGTGACAGTTAGAAGATGTCTGTGTGAAGCTAATCTATTTTCAAGAATCCCACCGCAAAGTCCCTCTGTTAAAAAAAAAGGCATGTGCAGAAGAGGTTAATAATTTGCAAAAGAACACATCAACTGGCCTAAAGAGAAATGGAGGAACATTTTGTGGACTGATGAGAGTAAAATTGTTCTTTTTGGGTCCAAGGGACACAGACAGTTTGTGAGACGACCCCCAAACTCTGAATTCAAGCCACAGTACACAGTGAAGACAGTGAAGCATGGTGGTGGAAGCATCATGATATGGGCATGTTTCTCCTACTATGGTGTTGGGCCTATTTATCGCATACCAGGGATCATGGATCAGTCTGCATATGTCAAAAAAATCCTTGAAGAGGTCATGTTGCCTTATGCTGAAGAGGACATGCCCTTCAAATGGTTGTTTCAACAAGACAATGACCCCAAACACACTAGTAAACGAGCAAAGTCTTGGTTCCAAACCAACAAAATTAATGTTATGGAGTGGCCAGCCCAATCGCCGGACCTTAATCCAATCGAGAACTTGTGGGGTGATTATCAAAAATGCTGTTTCTGAAGCAAAACCAAGAAATGTAAATGAATTGTGGAATGTTGTTAAAGAATCATGGAGTGGAATAACAGCTGAGAGGTGCCACAAGTTGGTTGACTCCATGCCACACAGATGTGAAGCAGTTTTAAAAAACTGTGGAAATACAACTAAATATTAGTTTAGTGATTCACAGGATTGCTAAATCCTAGAAACAAAAATGTTTGTACAAAATAGTTTTGAGTTTGTACAGTCAATGGCATACACTGCTATTTTTTTGAACACACCCCTTTCAACTAATTGCCCAATTGCACAGCCTTAAGAGCGTGCAGATCATAAATGCTGGGTCTTGTTTGTTTTCTGAGAATCTACTGCACCTACTGGTAACTTGTTTGCCACATAGCAATAAAAAATATACTAAAAACCTGGATTAATCTGGTTAGTCACATTGTCCTGCTATTATTACAGCACAGTAAAATTTTTGTTCTTCGCATATCCCAGGTTGCTCGGAAGCTGAGGTCAGAGCGCAGGGTCGGCCATGATACGCCGCCCCTGGAGCACAGAGGGTTAAGGGCCTTGCTCAAGGGCCCTAGAGTGGCAGCTTGGCGATACCGGGGCTTAAACCCTCAACCTTCCGATCAGTAACCCAGCACTTTAACCACTGGAGCTACCACTCCCCTCCCTAATGTTGATCAGTGATTGGTTGTTGTGTATAATGCTGATTAGTGATTGGTTGTTGTTGTGAATAATGCTGATCAGTGATTGGTTGTTGTTGTGAACAACAACCAGTCACTGATCAGCATTATATATCACAACTGATTCTTTGTGTTTTTTCCTTTATTTTGACTATAAATGCATGACTTCAGGTCTCAGCAAACTCACAACTGAATATTCCACTGATTAACACACATACACACACACACACACACACACACACACACACACACACACACACACACACACACACACACACACACAGACTAAGATAGTTAGTGTAGGCTTAGAGGCGCCCCCCGCTGGCACAGGTGGAGCAGGGACGATGCTCTGGGACCAATTACTGCTGCAGGTACATTACTGACTGCGAGGGGGAACATGGTGTGTGTGTGTGTGTGTGTGTGTGTGTGTGTGTGTGTGTGTGTGTGTGTGTGTGTGATCTCTCTCTTCTCTTGGCTTATTGTAGATCCTTGTCTTGTTCTTTTACTCTATTTTTTGTGAGTTGAAGATAAACACCATTGTCCTCTTCTGCTGCTAAAACTCACTGAATTGAGAGGAACTTCACACTTTATTCTGAGCACAGAGTGTGTTAGATTTAACACACACACACACACACACACACACACACACACACACACACACACACACACACACGTTTATATAAATATGAGGTTAATTTCATTCACTGTTCATTCATTGTAATTTCATCTTATTTGAACACCAGGTAGCAGCAGAATCACGTCTACTCTAAATGGAGATGTGAAAAGACTTGCTCTGTTTCATTACTGTGTTTAACCTGGTCTCTTTTACTTCCAAGAGTCAAGTCAATAGGCTTTTATTGTCATTTCTACTATACACAGTGGTACACAGTACACAGTAAAAATGAGACAACGTTTCTCCAGAACCCTGGTGCTACACTAAACAATAAACAGACAAAACAACATTAAGCTAAAACACAAGTTACATAAAGTGCATCGAGTGCAACCTGGTGCAAACAGTGCAGACAGACAGTGCAGACAGACGACACAAGACAAGACACAAAACCCTATATAGCGCCGACCAGTAAACCTACTGTATACTAGATTATACAGTACTGTACAAGAAAACTGTAAAAACTATACAAAATATAGACTAGGGTTGTGAGTGTAAACAGTGTAGTGCAAAAAATACAGCAGCAGTCGAAGGTGCAAAAACAGCATGTAAACAGTATGTAAACAGTATAATACAGTAAATACAGTGAAAGTGATACAGTGAAAGTGATAAATGTGCAAAAACAACAGTTGAGAGTGGTACAGTTAAGAATAATAAATAATAAATAATGAATGGTGGTGGAATGAATTGAGATGAGTGTGTGTTGGGTGTTAAGTCCAGGAAAAATGTTTTCAGTTTGTTACACACATTTGAGTGAGTGTGTGTGTGTGTGTGAGAGAGTTCCGTTTCAGTTCTGTGTGTTGAGAAGCCTGATGGCTTGTGGGAAGAAACTGTTGCACAGTCTTGTTGTGGCGGTCCGAATGCTTCAGAACCGTTTTCCTGATGGTAGAAGTGTAAAAAAGTGTGTGTGAGGGGTGTGTGTGATCGTCCACAATGCTGTGTGCTTTGCGGATGCAGTGTGTAGTGTAAATGTCCATGATAGAGGGGAGAGAGATTCCGATGATCTTCTCAGCTGTCCTCACTATCCTCTGTAGGGACTTGCGGTCCGAGACGGTGCAGTTCCCAAACCAGGCAGTGACGCAGCTGCCACTTATTTATTTCCCCTCATTCATTTATCTCCTCTGTTCATTGGTTTCCCTTGTACACCTCAGTCACCCCTTTGATCACTAATTAATTTAATATTCCTTCACTCCCTTCCTCTTTCTTCACTTCCCCTCATTTACTTTCCCATGTTTACCTCGTTTACCTCTTTTTCACGTCTCCTTGTTCAATTCCCCTCATTTACATCCCATCATTACATCTGGAGTTTCACCTCCACAGAAACCTCATCGAGCTCCAGACTGCTCATGTGGAGCTGCAGTGAGCCCTGAAATATCAAGAGATGAGCAGAGAACCCAGTCCCCTTGTCTCAGCTGCTCCAGAGCTTCAGTCCTGAAGTTTCACTAATATCTCCTGACCTTCATCACACTGATGCTCTGAATCACATCACCAACAAAATCACATTCAACCAAATTACAGCACAAATCAAACAAACTTCCATCAGTCACTGAGGAACTCCAACAAACCAGCAGTAAAATGTGATGTAGTTTTTCTACATCAGACTCCAGACTCATGTCCACCACAGGACCAGATCGTGTCCACACTGTGATCTGAAGCAGATTCAGACTGAACTAAACTTCTAACAGAACGCAGGAAACACACTGAGATACGCAGAGGTTTATGGGAAACCAGGTGCATCAGCACACGTGTGAAGCTCTGAAGAACGAGGAGAGAGAGAGAGAGAGAGAGAGAGAGAGAGAGAGAGAGAGAGAGAGAGAGAGAGAGAGAGAGAGAGAGAGAGAGAGACATGATGAGGTGGATGTCATGGAGAAATATACTGTATGTCCAGAAGTATTGGGACACCTGTCTTTCCCAGCCATGTGTAGATAACATTAAGGTCCAGTAGTTGTGCAGCTTGTAGATCATATAATTGTGTTTACTGCATTCCGTTCTTACACTTCTGTGATGTGGTAATGATGATGATGATGATGATGATGATGATGATGATTTTCAGTAATAGTTTTACTGGTGATCAGTTAATGGTGTCTAAATCTTGTTATCATCCTTTAGAGGAGCATACAAAGTATCTCCACCACGATCTCCTGAAGGAATCTGCACACAGAACTCAGCACCTCAGATGGACAGCAGGGGGACTGCTTCAGTGCAGTTCAACAGTGTAAACAAATACATCAAAAATGAATAATTTCAGAGCAGCTTTAAATACTGAGTTGAAAAAAGAAAACTGGATGGTAGTTTTGTGCACTGAGGAATGATTTCTAACAGAAAAACTGACAAATGTAGAAATTAGGTTTTTTAAAATTATATTTAAAGTGGAACAATTATAATGTATCGATTCCTAAATTATTATTTATTTATTTACTGAAACAGAATTAAAACAAGTTCATGTAGGAATAAAAAAATAAATAAATACAAAAATAAAGTAAATTAAATGAAATAAAACTAAAATTGACAATAAAATCTGGTATGGAGCAGAAGGAGAAGAAGAAGGAGAAAAAGAAAAAGAGGAAGAAGAAGAAGAAGGAGCATCATATTATATATATGATGATGAGTCAATCATGAATGCAATGAGTTTATTGAAGTCTGAAAGTAAATCAATGTTACAAGTTAGAGGCAGAACTGACGTGCAAAATCCAAGATAACTTGACATGTACATGACCAAAACAAGTCCAGCATGTCTCAGTGCTCCATGTTGGAAGAACCTTCTTGCTGATCCATCAGGATCCATCAGGATCAGCATTTTGTTCTTTGATTAATTTTCTGTTGCTTTTTTTTTTATCTTCAAGACATCCACCAAAGTCCTGACAGAATCTTTCATCTCGCTCCTTCAGTTTGCCCTTATGTTGTTTTTAAAATGATCAAGATGATCAACCTCACTTCCTTTCCTCCACATAGTTGACAGCTTCATGGCAAAGGAAGCCCTGAAGCCCAGTGATTAATCTGTTCCAAGCTGCTTTCTCTTCCTTTGTGAACTTCTTAAAGGAGTCCTTCCACTCCAGGAGCATCTTTATAAAAGCTCTGATGAAGTTACCAGCTTTGGTTTAGAAGAGAAGGCTTGTAAATGACATGAAGTACATGGAGGTTGCAGACTCTTTATCCAGAGCTGTGACTGATTGTTTATGGCCCAGTTTAATGTTCAACCTTCTGGGGATCCACAAGTATTAGATATTGCTCCTCTACACACTGAACTTAATGTTCAGTCCAGCAGGTATCAGAAGAGTTTGATGACGTCCCAGCCATGATCCTGTACATCAAGACATCCAAAGTCCTGATGCTGCTGTGGAGAGAAAACATACACATTATACCCATTTTTTCCAACTTTATGTAAAAGGATATACACCAGCTTTCATTTAGAAACACGTGTCTCGTGTCTTGTTTAGTATGTGGAAATAAATATTTGTTTTCTTTCAGCATTCATGGAG
>JBCEWE010000935.1:0-25000 GCA_039877035.1 Silurus lanzhouensis | reverse complement strand
GCCAAACCGCCGGACCCGATTATTGTGTTAATGCTGAACACGCGAGACTGGGTCGATGCAAATCCGGTCGTGGATGGAGGATAGTACGGGGGAGAGATTTGTGGCGCATAGGTCGGGTACACTGAGCCGTATACAGAGGAGGTGATCTGGACTGGGGAAAAAATGGGTGAATCGTGATGGTATGATGATGTGGAGGTAGAGTAGGTGGTAAAATCGCAGCGTTTAAAGCGTTTGCGGCGTCGCAGGAAGCTTCCGCTTTCAAACATGTCCTCGGCATTTGGGTCCAGCGCCCAGTAGTTACCCTTCCCAGGTCTCCCTGGCTCTCGCGGGATTTTAACAAAGCAGTCGTTGAGTGTCAGATTGTGCCGGATGGAGTTCTGCCACTTTTTAGAATTGTCCCGGTAAAAAGGGAAGCGGTCCGTGATGAACTTGTAGATGCCCCCAAGAGTGAGTTTGCGATCAGGAGAGCTGGCAATGGCCATGGAGATGAGAGCGATGTAGCTGTATGGAGGTTTTCCCCTCTGCAGAGGTCTTTTCCTGCGTCTGCCTTTAGGAGGGTCTGAGTTCAGAGAGTCCGTCGTCTCCACAGCCGTCTGAGCCAGAGCCTCGTCCTCTGCCTTAACCACAGGCATTGTGTTTCTTGCTTGAAAAGTCTCTGCAGTCTTCTGACTCACGTCAAGGTGTGTCTCCTGGCATCTAATGTCACAGGTTTGTTTGGCAAATGTTTAGTTTCGCTTTTTTGCAGATCAGAAGTGGCATCTACCAGCAACTAGTACATTCATTAATGATCAAGTGATCACAGCCATGCTGAGAAACTTACTGCTAAGAATTCCTCTCTCTCTCTCTCTCTCTCTCTCTCTCTCTCTCTCTCTCTCTCTCTGTGAGTCAAATCCAGGCTTCCTCCGTTCTCAGTGCTAATGTAAACAAAATTTTTCTGAGGCTTAGTGTTTGAGAGCTGAGTGAGTGAGCTGTAATGAGTGACAATGAGCTTACCTGCACACTAAAACACCTGAGCAGTGCTTGGCCACGCCCCCTTCTCCCTCCCCCTCCTCCCTTCCTCATACACCTCATCAGGTGACACTCGGTTCCACACCATTCACATCTCCATACAAACTGCGGACTCTTATCAGATTTAAACATGATACCATCTAAAATAAAGATTAGATATAAATAAAAAAAAAACATGATTGTTAATAAAATGGCGAAATTTAAACATGGATAGATTTTTTTATTACCCAAT
This sequence comes from Silurus lanzhouensis, assembly GCA_039877035.1. Classification (NCBI taxonomy): domain Eukaryota; kingdom Metazoa; phylum Chordata; class Actinopteri; order Siluriformes; family Siluridae; genus Silurus; species Silurus lanzhouensis. The sequence continues at coordinate 23,760 of JBCEWE010000935.1, read as the reverse complement.
TTATTTACAGTAAAATCACAACAAAACCCTGTACTGAAATAAGAGCATGTAAATATATATATTATGTATAAAATTATATATACTGTAAATGATGTATTTACACGCACAGATATATATATATATATAATTAGTGTAATAACAATAAATCCAATATGAAATAAAAAATCGTTTTAATGAAATTAAAAAAAAGATGTTTTCAATCCCACATCTGACTTTTATTTACAAAGAGGAAAACATTTTATAATTTTTATTTAATGATGATAATAAATGATATAAAATAATTTTTTATGTTTGTCACAGAGTCACTTTAAAGTTTTTATATTCACTCAGTCAGGATTTCTCATTTGATCCTGACAGAGTTACTACATGATCATCTCCAGCTGTAGTCTGTAAAACAGTCTGATCCGTGTGAGCTTTCTAATGGCTATGATGGGATCTAAAGGGATCTGATGGGATCTGAGGTTAAGTCAATCAAATTAAAGATTTTTTTTTTTAATAAAAAAAATCAAATGATTAATTAAATTAAAGAACAATCAAGTTCTACAGAGGAATTAAGTAAATGTTATATGTTTATAGAGAGTAGCTCATGCTGAAGAACGCGGGAGGTTTCTTACACACACGATTTACACTGAATACACATAAAACTGTTGAACATTACTGACATTTTCATTTTAAATTCTCACCATCATGCACTGATTTTATTTCCTTGCTTCCTCTTTCTTGTTTTTTTTTTTTTACTTTTTACATAATTTGTAATGTAAAATATTTAATATATTAAATGGCCAAGTTTACACAATTTCTTTTGTATTTTTGACCGATTTATAGTGCGCACAAACACAAACACACACACACACACACACACACATGCCGTGTTTTTTTTACCTGTGTAATCTGATCTAGTTTTAACTGTGACTCGCTCAGAGGGTTTATTTAGACAGATTTGTGTTTGAAGAGTGTACAACATTTTTCCTTGTCTCGACATTTCTCCCGTATGCCACGATTACTCTTTTATGTCTCCTCATTACACCTTTATGTCCCCCATGTAATATGTTCACTTTGTTTTTGTTTTCTCTCTCTCTCTCTCTCTCTCTCTCTCTCTCTCTCTCTCTCTCTCTCTCTCTATATATATATATATATATATATATATATATATATATATATATATATATATATAGTGTGTGTGTGTGTGTGTGTGTGTGTATAATGTAGACAGTGTGCACTACATTATACACAGCGTCTATATTATACACACACCTACATAATACACACAAATGTCTACATTATACACACACCGACTACATTATACACACGTCTTTGTACACACCATCTATATTATACACAGACCTACATTATATACACGTCTACATTATGCACAAGTCAAGTCAAGTTTATTTCTATTGCGATTTTCACAACAGACATTGTCTCAAAGCAGCTTTACAGAATTTTAGAGTTAAGGTGAAGGTGTGTGTTTATCCCTGAAGAGCACCATGGAGACTGTGGTGAAGGAAAAACTCCCTTAGATGTTATGAGGAAGAAACCTTGAGAGGAACCAGACTCAAAAGCAGAACCTCATCCTCATCTGGGTGACATCAAGAGTGTGATTATAGTCTTTAAACACTACAGAACACTGGAGAGTGAGAACTAACATGAGCACTGGAGTGTGTGATTATGAGTGATGATCTTTCTACAGTCTTTTACAGTCATTATGGTTATAAAACCAGGAGCTACTGAGCAACTCATAAAATAGCTCAACATCTGAGATCATCACAGATCCAACACCAGCTTCTCCATGCCAGAGCCTTTAAACACTCCAGGAGGTCCAGTGTCCAAACTCCACACATCTAGTATGATCCATTTGGCACTGGTACATCATATGTTTCGGAATGTTTGCGGGTTCGGCATCTACTTCTTAAAAGGTCCATAATCTTCACGAGGTGGGATGTGACTGGAGCTGGAGGAACCTCAGGAAGCCTCGGGATGGGGAGAGAAAGAGAAGCAGTGGAGAGGAATTAGCGTAGCTGCTGTTCATGATATTAACAGCACAAGTTGATAATGTGATGTGATCAGATGTTCTGGAGCACAAGGTTATGATGTGATGTGTGTTATGTGTAGAACTCGCTAAAAACATACGTCTATAATCTGCACTTAAACTGGGAGAGTGTGTCTGAGTGTGTCATCTACATTACACACACCATCAACATTATACACACACCTACATTATACACACGTCTACATTACACACACCTCAACATTATACACACACGTCTACATTACACACACAATCAACATTACACACACACCTACATTATACACACCATCAACATTATACACACACACCTACATTATACACACCTCAACATTATACACACACATCTACATTATACACACCTCAACATTACACACACAATCAACATTACACACACACCTACATTATACACACCATCAACATTACACACACACCTACATTATACACACCTCAACATTATACACACACACCTACATTATACACACCTCAACATTATACACACACATCTACATTATACACACCTCAACATTACACACACAATCAACATTACACACACACCTACATTATACACACCATCAACATTATACACACACACCTACATTATACACACCTCAACATTATACACACACATCTACATTATACACACCTCAACATTACACACACAATCAACATTACACACACACCTACATTATACACACCATCAACATTATACACACACACCTACATTATACACACCTCAACATTATACACACACACCTACATTATACACACCTCAACATTATACACACACGTCTACATTACACACACAATCAACATTACACACACACCTACATTATACACACACACCTACATTATACACACCTCAACATTACACACACAATCAACATTACACACACAATCAACATTACACACACACCTACATTATACACACCATCAACATTATACACACACACCTACATTATACACACCTCAACATTATACACACACATCTACATTATACACACCTCAACATTACACACACAATCAACATTACACACACACCTACATTATACACACCATCAACATTTTACACACACATCTACATTATACACACCTCAACATTACACACACAATCAACATTACACACACACCTACATTATACACACCATCAACATTTTACACACACATCTACATTATACACACCTCAACATTACACACACAATCAACATTACACACACACCTACATTATACACACCATCAACATTTTACACACACATCTACATTATACACACCTCAACATTATACACACACATCTACATTATACACACCTCAACATTACACACACAATCAACATTACACACACACCTACATTATACACACCATCAACATTATACACACACATCTACATTATACACACCATCAACATTATACACACACATCTACATTACACACACACCTACATTATACACACCATCAACATTATACACACACATCTACATTATACACACCATCAACATTATACACACACATCTACATTACACACACACCTACATTATACACACACCTCAACATTATACACACCTCAACATTATACACACACATCTACATTATACACACCTCAACATTACACACACAATCAACATTACACACACACCTACATTATACACACGATCAACATTATACACACACATCTACATTATACACACCTCAACATTATACACACACATCTACATTATACACACCATCAACATTACACACACAATCAACATTACACACACACCTACATTATACACACACCTCAACATTATACACACAATCAACATTACACACACACCTACATTATACACACACATCTACATTATACACACCTCAACATTACACACACAATCAACATTACACACACACCTACATTATACACACGATCAACATTATACACACACATCTACATTATACACACCTCAACATTATACACACACATCTACATTATACACACCATCAACATTACACACACAATCAACATTACACACACACCTACATTATACACACACCTCAACATTATACACACAATCAACATTACACACACACCTACATTATACACACACCTCAACATTATACACACAATCAACATTACACACACACCTACATTATACACACGATCAACATTATACACACACATCTACATTATACACACCTCAACATTATACACACACATCTACATTATACACACCATCAACATTACACACACAATCAACATTACACACACACCTACATTATACACACACCTCAACATTATACACACACGTCTACATTACACACACAATCAACATTACACACACACCTACATTATACACACCATCAACATTATACACACACATCTACATTATACACACACACCTACATTATACACACCTCAACATTATACACACACATCTACATTACACACACCATCAACATTATACACACACATCTACATTATACACACCTCAACATTATACACACACACCTACATTATACACACATCTACATTATACACACCATCAACATTATACACACACATCTACATTACACACACCATCAACATTATACACACACATCTACATTATACACACACATCTACATTATACACACACACCTACATTATACACACCTCAACATTATACACACACATCTACATTACACACACCATCAACATTATACACACACATCTACATTATACACACCTCAACATTATACACACACACCTACATTATACACACATCTACATTATACACACCATCAACATTATACACACACATCTACATTACACACACCTCAACATTACACACACAATCAACAATACACACACACCTACATTATACACACACATCTACATTATACACACACACCTACATTATACACACCTCAACATTATACACACACATCTACATTACACACACCATCAACATTATACACACACATCTACATTATACACACCATCAACATTATACACACACATCTACATTATACACACACACCTACATTATACACACCTCAACATTATACACACACATCTACATTACACACACCATCAACATTATACACACACATCTACATTATACACACCTCAACATTATACACACACATCTACATTACACACACCATCAACATTACACACACCATCAACATTATACACACACATCTACATTATACACACCTCAACATTATACACACACACCTACATTATACACACATCTACATTATACACACCATCAACATTATACACACACATCTACATTACACACACCTCAACATTACACACACAATCAACAATACACACACACCTACATTATACACACCATCAACATTATACACACACATCTACATTATACACACACACCTACATTATACACACCTCAACATTATACACACACATCTACATTACACACACCATCAACATTATACACACACATCTACATTATACACACCATCAACATTATACACACACATCTACATTATACACACACACCTACATTATACACACCTCAACATTATACACACACATCTACATTACACACACCATCAACATTATACACACACATCTACATTATACACACCTCAACATTATACACACACATCTACATTACACACACCTCAACATTATACACACACATCTACATTATACACACACACCTACATTATACACACCTCAACGTTATACACACACATCTACATTATACACACCATCAACATTATACACACACATCTACATTATACACACACACCTACATTATACACACCTCAACATTATACACACACATCTACATTACACACACCATCAACATTATACACACACATCTACATTATACACACCTCAACATTATACACACACATCTACATTATACACACACACCTACATTATACACACACATCTACATTATACACACCATCAACATTATACACACACATTTACATTATACACACACACCTACATTATACACACCATCAACATTATACACACACGTTTACATTATACACACACACCTACATTATACACACCATCTACATTATACACACCGACTACATTATACACACACATCTACATTATACACACCATCAACATTATACACACACCTACATTATACACACACACCTACATTATACACACCATCAACATTATACACACATCTACATTATACACACCGACTACATTATACACACCATCTATTTTATACACACACCTACACTATACACACCAGCTACATTATACACACACCTACATTATACACACACATCTACATTATACACACCATCAACATTATACACACACTTCTACATTATACACACTTCAACATTATACACACACATCTACATTATACACACCTCAACATTATACACACACATCTACATTATACAAACCAACTACATTATACACACACACCTACATTATACACACCTCAACATTATACACACACACCTCCATTATACACACCTCAACATTATACACACACATCTACAATATACACACCATCAACATTATACACACACGTCTACATTACACACACCATCAACATTATACACACACCTACATTATACACACCATCTACATTATACACACCGACTACATTATACACACACCTACATTATACACACCATCAACATTATACACACACATCTACATTATACACACCATCAACATTATACACACCATCAACATTATACACACACACCTACATTATACACACACACACCTACATTATACACACCATCAACATTATACACACCATCAACATTATACACACACATCTACATTATACACACACTCCTACATTATACACACACATCTACATTATACACACCATCAACAATATACACACACATTTACATTATACACACACACCTACATTATACACACCATCAACATTATACACACACATTTACATTATACACACACACCTACATTATACACACCATCTACATTATACACACCGACTACATTATACACACACCTACATTATACACACCATCAACATTATACACACACATCTACATTATACACACCTACATTATACACACCATCTACATTATACACACCGACTACATTATACACACACCTACATTATACACACCTCAACATTATACACACCAACTACATTATACACACCTACATTATACACACCATCTACATTATACACACCGACTACATTATACACACACCTACATTATACACACCTCAACATTATACACACCATCTACATTATACACACCTACATTATACACACCATCTACATTATACACACCGACTACATTATACACACACATCTACATTATACACACTACATTATACACACCATCTACATTATACACACCGACTACATTATACACACCTCTACATTATACACACCATCAACATTATACACACACATCTACATTATACACACCTCAACATTATACACACCTACATTATACACACACACCTACAATATACACACACACCTACATTATACACACCTCAACATTATACACACCTACATTATACACACCATCTACATTATACACACCTACATTATACACACCATCTACATTATACACACCGACTACATTATACACACACATCTACATTATACACACCTACATTATACACACCATCTACATTATACACACCGACTACATTATACACACCTCTACATTATACACACCATCAACATTATACACACACATCAACATTATACACACACATCTACATTATACACACCTCAACATTATACACACCATCAACATTATACACACACACCTACATTATACACACCATCTACATTATACACACACACACCTACATTATACACACCATCAACATTATACACACACATCTACATTATACACACCTCAACATTATACAGACCATCAACATTATACACACACACCTACATTATACACACCATCTACATTATACACACACACACCTACATTATACACACCATCAACATTATACACACCATCAACATTATACACACACATCTACATTATACACACACTCCTACATTATACACACACATCTACATTATACACACCATCAACATTATACACACACATTTACATTATACACACACACCTACATTATACACACCATCAACATTATACACACACATTTACATTATACACACACACCTACATTATACACACCATCTACATTATACACACCGACTACATTATACACACACATTTACATTATACACACACACCTACATTATACACAACATCAACATTATACACACACATTTACATTATACACACACACCTACATTATACACACACATCTACATTATACACACCATCAACATTATACACACCCCTACATTATACACACACACCTACAATATACACACACACCTACATTATACACACCATCAACATTATACACACATCTACATTATACACACCATCTATTTTATACACACACCTACACTATACACACCAGCTACATTATACACACACCTACATTATACACACACATCTACATTATACACACCAACAACATTATACACACACCTACATTATACACACACACCTACAATATACACACACACCTACATTATACACACCATCAACATTATACACACATCTACATTATACACACCGACTACATTATACACACCATCTATTTTATACACACACCTACACTATACACACCGGCTACATTATACACACATCTACATTATACACACACATCTACATTATACACACCATCTATTTTATACACACACACCTACATTATACACACCATCTATTTTATACACACACACCTACATTATACACACCATCTATTTTATACACACACACCTACATTATACACACCATCTATTTTATACACACACCTACACTATACACACCAGCTACATTATACACACACCTACATTATACACACACATCTACATTATACACACCAACAACATTATACACACACCTACATTATACACACACACACCTACAATATACACACACACCTACATTATACACACCATCAACATTATACACACATCTACATTATACACACCGACTACATTATACACACCATCTATTTTATACACACACACCTACATTATACACACACTTCAACACAGTTCAGATTTTTCATGTGGCCCTCTATAGAAATGAATTGCCCAGCCCTGATCTACAATTTACAAACACATCTACATTATACATAAGCCTTAATTATAAACACTGTCGACATTATAGTGTAAGTGAGTGTTTATTTCTTTTAATTTTGAAGATTTTGTCTCACATTAACAAAATCCCATCTCAAAAAATTTTAATACTTCATAAGACCAATCAAAAAACTATTTTAGTTAAATTCTTGGCTTTCTGGAAAGTATGTTCAGTATGTACGCAATACTTGGTAGGGGCTCCTTTTGCTTAAATTACGGTGTGGCATGGAGATGGTATGGAAGCCCAGGTTTCTTTGACAGTGGCGGCCAGCTCATTTGCATTTTTTAGTCTCTCGTTTCTCATTTTCCTCTTTCCTCGTGTGGGCAGGTGCCAAATTCTGCTGGAAAATAAAATCAGCATCTCCATAAAGCTGGTCAGCAGAGGGAAGAATAAAGTGATCTAAAACTTAGGGTAGACATCTGTGCTGACCTTGGACTTGATAAAACACAGTGGACCAACGCCAGCAGATGACACGACTCCCCAAACCACCACTGACTGTGCAAACTTTACACTGGACCTCCAGCAGCTTAGATTCTGTGCCTCTCCTCTTCTCCTTCCAGACTCTGGGACCCTGATTTCCAAATTAAATGTAAAATCTCTTTCCTTTCATCTGAAAAGATGACTTTGGCCCACTAAGCAAAAGTCCAGTCCTTTTTGTCCTTTGTCCAGGTAAGACACTTCTGACGTTGTCTCTGGATCAGGAGCTGCTCGACACAAGGAATGTGTCAGTTGTAGCCCATGGAGACGTCTGTGTGTGGAGGCTCTTGAAGCACTGACTCCAGCTGCAGTCCACTCTTTGTGAATCTCCCCCACATTCTTGAATGAGCTTCGTTTCACCTTTTTCTTCCAATTTTTTTCCTTACATTCAACTTTCCATTAATGTGCTTGGATCCAGCAGTCTGTGAACAGCTGTTTCTTTAGCGATGACCTTGTGTGTCTCACCCTCCATGTGCAGGGTATCAATGATCGTCTTCTTGACAACTGTCAAGTCAGCAGTCTTCCCCCATGATTGTGTAGCCTGAACCAGACTGAGACACCATTTAAAGGCTCAGGAAACCTTTGCAGGTGTTCAGATTTAATGATCTGATTAGAGTGTGACACCACCAGTCTTCAATATTAAACTTTTTCACAATATTCAGATTTTTGGAATTTTGGGTTTTCATTAGCTGTAAGCCAAAATCATCAGAAATACTTATTAAACTAATGTCTGTGTGTGATTAATTTATATAATAAACGAGTTTTACATCTTGTATTGAATTACTAAAATAAATAAACTTTTATGATATTCGAATTTATTGAGATGTTACCGTGTAAAACACATTCACGTCAGCTACAGCTACTTATTTATCAATAATCTTCCGGAAACAATAACATCAATTAGATCTCCGTCAGACCCCACAGAGCTCGACTGGGCCACTGAACACCTAGAATCAACGTAACGTTACACTCTAGATGATGGAGCTCCCCTTAAGACCAAAATGATCAGGGAGAAAAAATCATCACAGTGGTATAATGATCATACACACACCTTAAAACAGACCACTCGAAAATTAGAACGTAAATGGCATCAAACAAAATTAACAGTATTTGAAATAGCATGGAAGGAGAATCTCCTGAGTTCTAGAAAATCTCTTAGTGCTGCTGATCAGCATATTTCTCCTCCCTCATAGAAAATAACAAGCAGAATCCTAGATTTTTATTCTGTACTGCAGCAACATGAACAGGAAATAAAAGCACTGCACTCACATGCACACCATCAATAGGTAGTAATGATTTCATCAACTTTTTAATAATAAAATTTAAAACATCAGGCAAGAAATCCAGAGGATTAATATAAATCCAGACTATTTTATAAATAACCCTGTAGACAGCAGTGTCATTATAACAGACCATCAATTACAAAGTTTTACTCCTAATCAAGAGAACGACTTCATTTCATTAATTTCCCCCTCAAAATCATCAACCAGCATTCTCCATCCCTCACCTACAAGTTTCCTCAAAGAGATCATTCCAAAGGGAATTGAACCTGTTTAAAAATAATAAACTCTTCCATTAGCACTGGTTTTGTACCTAAATCCTTCAAACTGCAGTATCAACCCCCTAATTAAGAAACCTGACCTTCACCCTGTCAGCTGTCCAACTACAGTCCAATATCAAACCTCCTCTTTATCTCCAAGATTCTAGAAAAGGTTGTAGCACAGCAGTTCTGCTCACATCTACTGAGGAACAACATTTATGAAATGTATCAGTCAGGATTTCGGCCTCATCACAGAACAGAGACGGCGCTAGTTAAGGTGGTAAAGGACTGTTATTGGCCTCTGATCAGGGTTTTGTCTCTTTACTTGTTTTGACCATATATCATACTATACTGTTTGCTGGACTTGTTTTCTTTCCGGAATAAAAACTGTTCTTTATACAAGAATATACTTTGCTATATGTTCTCTGTGAGTAATCATTTCTCCTCCACTAGTTCTAAACACACACATTTGTTTTTCAGGTGGTTAATCAGGATAAATTCGGAAAAGAGCACAAGGCTGTAGGAGTATCAAAGCGGACGTGTCTCCAGTCTACTTAAAAAATTAATAGATTTTAAGTGGGATTTTATATAAGAAATACTCACCACAGACTACACACATTACACACACGGCCCAAAAACTAGTATACAGAAACTCCAGCATCTCAACCTGCATTTAGACGGATGTTCTGAAACCACTAGTTCAACGGTAAAAGACCTGGTAGTTATTTTAGACAGCAACTTGTCTTTCAAATATCATATCAACCAACTTACAAAAACAGCCTTCTTTCACCTTAGAAATATTTCTAAGTTAAGAAACATGTTGTCCTTATCTGATGCAGAGAAGCTCGTCCATGCGTTCATGACCTCCAGAATAGACTACTGTAATGCGTTACTAGGTGGATGTCCTGCATCATTATTAAACAAGCTTCAGTTAGTTCAGAATGCAGCAGCCAGAGTTCTCACAAGGTCAAGAAAATATGATCACATAACCCCAATCTTCTCATCCCTACACTGGCTTCCTGTTAAGTTTCGAATAGACTACAAACTATTACTTCTTACTTATAAAGCACTAAATGGTTCGGCTCCCACGTACATATCTAGTCTTTTAACACGCTACAATCCGTCACGCTCCCTGAGATCTCAAAACTCTGGACTTCTAGTAGTTCCTAGAATAGCAAAGTCCACTAAAGGTAGTAGAACATTCTCACATTTAGCTCCTAAACTCTGGAATAGTCTTCCTGACGGTGTTCGGGGCTCAGACACACTCTCCCAGTTTAAGTGTATATTAAAATTATATTATATTAAGATTCCTCTCCACTGCTTCTCTTTCTCTCCCCATCCCGAGACACCCTGAGGTTCCTCCAGCTCCAGTCACCTCCCACCATCTTGATGATTACGGACCTTTGAAGAAGTAGATGCCGAACTCGCAAACATCCCGAACCATCTAGAGACGTACCAGTGCCAACTGGATCCCACTATATGTGTGGAGTTTTGACATTGGACCTCCTGGAGTGTTTAAAGGCTCTGGCATTGAGAAGCTGATGCTGGATCTGTGATGATCACAAATGTTGAGCTCATAAAACTAGGAGCTACTAACCATATAGACTGTATAAGACTGCAGAAAGAACATCACTTATAATCTTATACTCCAGTGCTCATGTTAGTTCTCACTCTCCAGTGTTCTGTATTGTTGAAAGATTTATGATCAAACTCTTGATGTCACCCAAATGAGGATGGGTTCCCCTTTTGAGTCTGGTTCCTCTCAAGGTTTCTTCCTCATTACATCTAAGGGAGTTTTTCCTTGCCACAGTCACCACGGCTGCTCATCAGGGATAAATACACACCATTAACTTTAACTGTTGATTTCTGTAAAGCTGCTTTGAGACAATGTCTGTTGTGAAAAGCGCTATACAAATAAACCTGACTTGACTTGACTTGACACACAAACATTGCATACACACACTCAAAACACACACATCACACATGCATATTTACTCAAAAATACTGTATATACTTGTGTGTTTTCTGTCATTCACTTTGTCCTAATTTCCAGAGTAATCTTTTTTTTTTTTTTTTCACATTTAGATGTATTTCCATGCATGTAATAAGCTTTGGGCTTTTGGTTGACCATTGTTTTTATTTTATACAAATGTTCTGTAAATAAGAATCTGTGTTATTTTCTTTAATGTTATTTAGGATTTATTCTGAAACAGTTTAATAAAGAAGAGATGTTTTGAAACAACTCTCTAAAGCTGATTTAATTCTGTTAAAGTGTACATTTATACATGGTAGTAATGTGGTCTTTTGTAGTTAAACTGGCGCAATTTCTTAAATCACAAGGTTTAAAAAACTGCTAATTTTCAGAAATATACTTTAATGTATAAACAGTGGTATGTTGTATTTGCAAAAACAGTAGCCAACTGTACATTTCACCAACACTAAGACACTGGTAATTTTACAGTAAGTTGCTGGCAACCGTGCTGCCAGTTCTTTACTGTTTTTTAACTGAAAATTTTTAACAGTGTATATAATGTAGACGTGTGTATATAATGTAGGTGGTGTGTATAAATGTAGGTGTGTGTATAATGTAGACGTGTGTGTATAATGTAGATGTGTGTATAATGTAGACGTGTGTAAAATGTAGGTGTATGTATATTGTAGACGTGTGTATAATGTAGACGTGTGTGTATAATGTAGACGTGTGTATAATGTAGACGGTGTATATAATGTAGATGGTGTGTATAAATGTAGGTGTGTGTATAATGTAGACGTGTGTGTATAATGTAGACGTGTGTATAATGTAGACGTGTGTAAAATGTAGGTGTATGTATATTGTAGACGTGTGTATAATGTAGACGTGTGTGTATAATGTAGACGTGTGTATAATGTAGACGGTGTATATAATGTAGATGGTGTGTATAAATGTAGGTGTGTGTATAAATGTAGGTGTGTGTATAAAGGTAGGTGTGTGTATAATGTAGACGTGTGTGTATAATGTAGACGTGTGTATAATGTAGACGTGTGTAAAATGTAGGTGTATGTAAATTGTAGACGTGTGTATAATGTAGACGTGTGTGTATAATGTAGATGGTGTGTATAAATGTAGGTGTGTGTATAATTTAGACGTGTGTGTATAATGTAGAGGTGTGTGTATAATGTAGACGTGTGTATAATGTAGACGTGTGTGTATAATGTAGACGTGTGTATATAATGTAGGAGGTGTGTATAAATGTAGGTGTGTGTATAATGTAGACGTGTGTATAATGTAGACGGTGTATATAATGTAGATGGTGTGTATAAATGTAGGTGTGTGTATAATTTAGACGTGTGTGTATAATGTAGACGTGTGTGTATAATGTAGACGTGTGTATAATGTAGACGTGTGTGTATAATGTAGACGTGTGTATATAATGTAGGAGGTGTGTATAAATGTAGGTGTGTGTATAATGTAGACGTCTGTATAATGTAGACGTGTGTATAATGTAGACGTGTGTAAAATGTAGGTGTATGTATATTGTAGACGTGTGTATAATGTAGACGTGTGTATAATGTAGACGTCTGTATAATGTAGACGTGTGTATAATGTAGACGTGTGTAAAATGTAGGTGTATGTATAATGTAGACGTGTGTATAATGTAGACGTGTGTATAAATGTAGGTGTGTGTATAATGTAGACGTGTGTGTATAATGTAGACGTGTGTGTATAATGTAGACGTGTGTATAATGTAGACGTGTGTGTATAATGTAGACGTGTGTATAATGTAGACGTGTGTGTAATGTAGACGTGTGTGTATAATGTAGGTGTGTGTATAATGTAGACGTGTGTATAATGTAGACGTGTGTGTATAATTTAGACGTGTGTATAATGTAGACGTGTGTGTAATGTAGACGTGTGTGTATAATGTAGGTGTGTGTATAATGTAGACGTGTGTATAATGTAGATGTGTGTTTATAATGTAGACGTGTGTATAATGTAGACGTGTGTGTAATGTAGACGTGTGTGTATAATGTAGACGTGTGTGTAATGTAGATGTGTGTGTAATGTAGACGTGTGTGTATAATGTAGGTGTGTGTATAATGTAGACGTGTGTATAATGTAGATGTGTGTGTAATGTAGACGTGTGTGTATAATGTAGGTGTGTGTATAATGTAGACGTGTGTATAATGTAGACGTGTGTGTAATGTAGACGTGTGTGTAATGTAGACGTGTGTGTATAATGTAGGTGTGTGTATAATGTAGACGTGTGTATAATGTAGACATGTGTGTATAATGTAGACGTGTGTGTAATGTAGACGTGTGTGTATATTGTAGGTGTGTGTATAATGTAGACGTGTGTATAATGTAGACGTGTGTGTAATGTAGACGTGTGTGTATAATGTAGGTGTGTGTATAATGTAGACGTGTGTGTATAATGTAGACGTGTGTGTAATGTAGACGTGTGTGTATATTGTAGGTGTGTGTATAATGTAGACGTGTGTGTATAATGTAGACGTGTGTGTATAATGTAGACGTGTGTGTAATGTAGACGTGTGTGTATAATGTAGGTGTGTGTATAAAGTAGACGTGTGTATAACGTAGATGTGTGTATAATGTAGATGTGTGTGTATAATGTAGACGTGTGAATAATGTAGATGGTGTGTATAATGTAGTTGGTGTATATAATGTAGGTGTGTGTATAATGTAGATGTGTGTATAATGTAGTTGGTGTGTATATTGTAGACATGTGTGTATAATGTAGATGGTGTGTATGATGTAGTTGGTGTGTATAATGTAGTTGGTGTGTATAATGTTGATGGTGTATATAATGTAGGTGTGTGTATAATGTAGATGTGTGTATAATGTAGTTGGTGTGTATATTGTAGACATGTGTGTATAATGTAGATGGTGTGTATGATGTAGTTGGTGTGTATAATGTAGTTGGTGTGTATAATGTAGTTGGTGTATATATTGTAGGTGTGTGTATAATGTAGATGTGTGTATAATGTAGTTGGTGTGTATATTGTAGACATGTGTGTATAATGTAGATGGTGTGTATGATGTAGTTGGTGTGTATAATGTAGTTGGTGTGTATAATGTTGATGGTGTATATAATGTAGGTGTGTGTATAATGTAGATGTGTGTATAATGTAGTTGGTGTGTATAATGTAGTTGGTGTATATAATGTAGGTGTGTGTATAATGTAGATGTGTGTATAATGTAGTTGGTGTGTATAATGTAGTTGGTGTATATAATGTAGTTGGTGTGTATAATGTTGATGGTGTATATAATGTAGGTGTGTGTATAATGTAAGTGTGTGTATAATGTAGGTGTGTGTATAATGTAGATGTGTGTATAATGTTGATGGTGTATATAATGTAGGTGTGTGTATAATGTAGATGTGTGTATAATGTAGTTGGTGTGTATAATGTAGGTGTGTGTATAATGTAGATGTGTGTATAATGTTGATGGTGTATATAATGTAGGTGTGTGTATAATGTAGATGTGTGTATAATGTAGTTGGTGTATATAATGTAGGTGTGTGTATAATGTAGATGTGTGTATAATGTAGTTGGTGTGTATAATGTAGACGTGTGTATAATGTTGATGGTGTATATAATGTAGGTGTGTGTATAATGTAGATGTGTGTATAATGTAGTTGGTGTATATAATGTAGGTGTGTGTATAATGTAGATGTGTGTATAATGTAGTTGGTGTGTATAATGTAGATGTGTGTATAATGTTGATGGTGTATATAATGTAGGTGTGTGTATAATGTAGATGTGTGTATAATGTAGTTGGTGTGTATAATGTAGTTGGTGTATATAATGTAGGTGTGTGTATAATGTAGGTGTGTGTATAATGATGTTGGTGTGTATAATGTAGTTGGTGTGTATAATGTAGTTGTGTGTATAATGTAGGTGTGTGTATAATGTAGGTGTGTGTATAATGTAGTTGGTGTGTATAATGTAGTTGGTGTGTATAATGTAAATGTGTGTATAATGTAGGTGTGTGTATAATGTAGATGTGTGTATAATGTAGTTGGTGTGTATAATGTAGTTGGTGTATATAATGTAGGTGTGTGTATAATGTAGATGTGTGTATAATGTAGTTGGTGTGTATAATGTTGATGGTGTATATAATGTAGGTGTGTGTATAATGTAGGTGTGTGTATAATGTAGGTGTGTTTATAATGTAGATGTGTGTATAATGTAGTTGGTGTGTATAATGTAGTTGGTGTATATAATGTAGGTGTGTGTATAATGTAGAGGTGTGTATAATGTAGTTGGTGTGTATAATGTAGGTGTGTGTATAATGTAGTTGGTGTGTATAATGTTGATGGTGTATAATGTAGGTGTGTGTATAATGTAGATGTGTGTATAATGTAGTTGTTGTGTATAATGTAGGTGTGTGTATAATGTTGATGGTGTATATAATGTAGGTGTGTGTATAATGTAGATGTGTGTATAATGTAGTTGGTGTGTATAATGTAGTTGGTGTATATAATGTAGGTGTGTGTATAATGTAGGTGTGTGTATAATGTAGTTGGTGTGTATAATGTAGATGTGTGTATAATGTAGTTGTGTGTATAATGTAGGTGTGTGTATAATGTAGGTGTGTGTATAATGTAGATGTGTGTATAATGTAGTTGGTGTGTATAATGTAGTTGGTGTGTATAATGTAAATGTGTGTATAATGTAGGTGTGTGTATAATGTAGATGTGTGTATAATGTAGTTGGTGTGTATAATGTAGTTGGTGTTTATAATGTAGGTGTGTGTATAATGTAGATGTGTGTATAATGTAGTTGGTGTGTATAATGTAGACGTGTGTGTATAATGTAGATGTGTGTATAATGTAGTTGGTGTGTATAATGTAGACGTGTGTGTATAATGTAGTTGGTGTGTATAATGTAGTTGGTGTATATAATGTAGTTGGTGTGTATAATGTAGATGTGTGTATAATGTAGGTGTGTGTATAATGTAGATGTGTGTATAATGTAGTTGGTGTGTATAATGTAGTTGGTGTATATAATGTAGGTGTGTGTATAATGTAGATGTGTGTATAATGTGGTTGGTGTGTATAATGTAGACGTGTGTGTATAATGTAGTTGGCGTGTATAATGTAGATGTGTGTAT
This sequence comes from Silurus lanzhouensis, assembly GCA_039877035.1. Classification (NCBI taxonomy): domain Eukaryota; kingdom Metazoa; phylum Chordata; class Actinopteri; order Siluriformes; family Siluridae; genus Silurus; species Silurus lanzhouensis. The sequence goes on along the minus strand of JBCEWE010000935.1, from coordinate 5,442 downwards.
AATGTAGTTGGTGTGTATAATGTAGTTGGTGTATATAATGTAGATGTGTGTATAATGTAGATGTGTGTATAATGTAGTTGGTGTGTATAATGTAGTTGGTGTATATAATGTAGGTGTGTGTATAATGTAGATGTGTGTATAATGTAGTTGGTGTGTATAATGTAGACGTGTGTGTATAATGTAGTTGGTGTGTATAATGTAGTTGGTGTATATAATGTAGGTGTGTGTATAATGTAGATGTGTGTATAATGTAGATGTGTGTATAATGTAGTTGGTGTGTATAATGTAGTTGGTGTATATAATGTAGGTGTGTGTATAATGTAGATGTGTGTATAATGTGGTTGGTGTGTATAATGTAGACGTGTGTGTATAATGTAGATGTGTGTATAATGTAGTTGGTGTGTATAATGTAGTTGGTGTATATAATGTAGGTGTGTGTATAATGTAGATGTGTGTATAATGTAGTTGGTGTGTATAATGTAGTTGGTGTGTATAATGTAGACGTGTGTGTATAATGTAGTTGGTGTGTATAATGTAGTTGGTGTATATAATGTAGGTGTGTGTATAATGTAGATGTGTGTATAATGTAGGTGTGTGTATAATGTAGATGTGTGTATAATGTAGTTGGTGTGTATAATGTAGTTGGTGTATATAATGTAGGTGTGTGTATAATGTAGATGTGTGTATAATGTGGTTGGTGTGTATAATGTAGACGTGTGTGTATAATGTAGATGTGTGTATAATGTAGTTGGTGTGTATAATGTAGTTGGTGTATATAATGTAGGTGTGTGTATAATGTAGATGTGTGTATAATGTAGTTGGTGTGTATAATGTAGTTGGTGTGTATAATGTAGACGTGTGTGTATAATGTAGTTGGTGTGTATAATGTAGTTGGTGTATATAATGTAGGTGTGTGTATAATGTAGATGTGTGTATAATGTAGTTGGTGTGTATAATGTAGACGTGTGTGTATAATGTAGTTGGTGTGTATAATGTAGTTGGTGTATATAATGTAGGTGTGTGTATAATGTAGATGTGTGTATAATGTAGTTGGTGTGTATAATGTAGACGTGTGTGTATAATGTAGTTGGTGTGTATAATGTAGATGTGTGTATAATGTAGGTGTGTGTATAATGTAGATGTGTGTATAATGTAGTTGGTGTGTATAATGTAGTTGGTGTTTATAATGTAGGTGTGTGTATAATGTAGATGTGTGTATAATGTAGTTGGTGTGTATAATGTAGTTGGTGTATATAATGTAGGTGTGTGTATAATGTAGATGTGTGTATAATGTAGTTGGTGTGTATAATGTAGTTGGTGTATATAATGTAGGTGTGTGTATAATGTAGATGTGTGTATAATGTAGTTGGTGTGTATAATGTAGTTGGTGTATATAATGTAGGTGTGTGTATAATGTAGATGTGTGTATAATGTAGTTGGTGTGTATAATGTAGACGTGTGTGTATAATGTAGTTGGTGTGTATAATGTAGTTGGTGTATATAATGTAGGTGTGTGTATAATGTAGATGTGTGTATAATGTAGTTGGTGTGTATAATGTATTTGGTGTATATATTGTAGGTGTGTGTATAATGTAGATGTGTGTATAATGTAGTTGGTGTGTATAATGTAGTTGGTGTATATAATGTAGGTGTGTGTATAATGTAGATGTGTGTATAATGTAGTTGGTGTGTATAATGTAGTTGGTGTATATATTGTAGGTGTGTGTATAATGTAGTTGGTGTGTATAATGTAGTTGGTGTATATAATGTAGGTGTGTGTATAATGTAGATGTGTGTATAATGTAGTTGGTGTGTATAATGTAGTTGGTGTATATATTGTAGGTGTGTGTATAATGTAGATGTGTGTATAATGTAGTTGGTGTGTATAATGTAGTTGGTGTATATAATGTAGTTGGTGTATATAATGTAGGTGTGTGTATAATGTAGGTGTGTGTATAATGTAGTTGGTGTGTATAATGTAGACGTGTGTGTATAATGTAGTTGGTGTGTATAATGTAGTTGGTGTATATAATGTAGGTGTGTGTATAATGTAGATGTGTGTATAATGTAGTTGGTGTGTATAATGTAGACGTGTGTGTATAATGTAGTTGGCGTGTATAATGTAGATGTGTGTATAATGTAGTTGGTGTGTATAATGTAGTTGGTGTGTATAATGTAGACGTGTGTGTATAATGTAGTTGGTCTGTATAATGTAGATGTGTGTATAATGTAGTTGGTGTGTATAATGTAGTTGGTGTATATAATGTAGGTGTGTGTATAATGTAGATGTGTGTATAATGTGGTTGGTGTGTATAATGTAGACGTGTGTGTATAATGTAGTTGGCGTGTATAATGTAGATGTGTGTATAATGTAGTTGGTGTGTATAATGTAGTTGGTGTATATAATGTAGGTGTGTGTATAATGTAGATGTGTGTATAATGTAGGTGTGTGTATAATGTAGATGTGTGTATTATGTAGTTGGTGTGTATAATGTAGTTGGTGTATATAATGTAGGTGTGTGTATAATGTAGATGTGTGTATAATGTAGTTGGTGTGTATAATGTAGACGTGTGTGTATAATGTAGTTGGTGTGTATAATGTAGTTGGTGTATATAATGTAGGTGTGTGTTATAATGTAGATGTGTGTATAATGTAGTTGTGTGTATAATGTAGACGTGTGTGTATAATGTAGTTGGTGTGTATAATGTAGTTGGTGGTATATAATGTAGTGTGTGTGTATAATGTAGATGTGTGTATAATGTAGTTGGTGTGTATAATGTAGAGTGTATTGTAGTGTGTATAATGTAGTTGGTGTGTATAAATGTAGTTGGGTGTATATAATGTAGGTGTGTGTATAATGTAGATGTGTGTATAATGTAGTTGGTGTGTATAATGTAGAGTGGTGTGTATAATGTAGATGGTGTGTATAATGTAGTTGGTGTGTATAATGTAGGTGTGTGTATAATGTAGATGTGTGTATAATGTAGTTGGTGTGTATAATGTAGACGTGTGTGTATAATGTAGTTGGTGTGTATAATGTAGATGTGTGTATAATGTAGGTGTGTGTATAATGTAGATGTGTGTATAATGTAGTTGGTTTGTATAATGTAGTTGGTGTATATAATGTAGGTGTGTGTATAATGTAGATGTGTGTATAATGTGGTTGGTGTGTATAATGTAGACGTGTGTGTATAATGTAGTTGGCGTGTATAATGTAGATGTGTGTATAATGTAGTTGGTGTATATAATGTAGGTGTGTGTATAATGTAGATGTGTGTATAATGTAGTTGGTGTGTATAATGTAGACGTGTGTGTATAATGTAGTTGGTGTGTATAATGTAGTTGGTGTATATAATGTAGGTGTGTGTATAATGTAGATTTGTGTATAATGTAGTTGGTGTGTATAATGTAGACGTGTGTGTATAATGTAGTTGGTGTGTATAATGTAGTTGGTGTATATAATGTAGGTGTGTGTATAATGTAGATGTGTGTATAATGTAGTTGGTGTATATAATGTAGGTGTGTGTATAATGTAGATGTGTGTATAATGTAGTTGGTGTGTATACTGTAGACGTGTGTGTATAATGTAGTTGGTGTGTATAATGTAGTTGGTGTATATAATGTAGGTGTGTGTATAATGTAGATGTGTGTATAATGTAGTTGGTGTGTATAATGTAGACGTGTGTGTATAATGTAGTTGGTGTGTATAATGTAGTTGGTGTATATAATGTAGGTGTGTGTATAATGTAGATGTGTGTGTATAATGTAGACGTGTGTGTATAATGTAGTTGGTGTGTATAATGTAGATGTGTGTATAATGTAGTTGGTGTGTATAATGTAGACGTGTGTGTATAATGTAGTTGGTGTGTATAATGTAGATGTGTGTATAATGTAGGTGTGTGTATAATGTAAGATGTGTGTATAATGTAGTACTGTGTGTATAATGTTAGTTGGTGTATAATGTAGTTGGTGTATATAATGTAGGTGTGTGTATAATGTAGAGTGTGTGTGGTATAATGTAGAGTGTGTGTATAATGTAGTTGGTGTGTATAATGTAGGAGTGGTTGTGTATAATGTAATGGTTGAGGTGTGTATAATGTAGACGTGTGTGTATAATGATAGTTGGTGTGTATAATGTAGATTGGTGTATAATGTAGGTGTGTGTATAATGTAGATGTGTGTATAATGTAGTTGGTGTGTATATATGTATTGGTGTATATAATGTAGGTGTGTGTATAATGTAGATGTGTGTATAATGTAGTTGGTGTGTATAATGTATTTGGTGTATATATTGTAGGTGTGTGTATAATGTAGATGTGTGTATAATGTAGTGTGGTGATGTATAATGTAGTTGTGTGTATAATGTAGGTGTGGTTGTATAATGTAGATTGTGTGTATAATGTAGTTGGTGTGTATATGTAGTTGGTGTATATATTGTAGGTGTGTGTATAATGTAGTTGGTGTGTATAATGTAGTTGGTGTATATAATGTAGGTGGTGTGTATAATGTAGATGTGTGTATAATGTAGTTGGTGTGTATAATGTAGTTGGTGTATATATTGTAGGTGTGTGTATAATGTAGATGTAGTGTGTATAATGGTGAGTTGGTGTGTATAATGTAGTTGGTGTTGATATAATGTAGTTGGGTGTATTATAATGTAGGTGTGTGTATAATGTTATGAGTGTGTGTATAATGTAGTTGGTGTGTATAATGTAGACGTGTGTGTATAATGTAGTTGGTGTGTATAATGTAGTTGGTGTATATAATGTAGGTGTGTGTATAATGTAGATGTGTGTATAATGTAGTTGGTGTGTATAATGTAGTTGGTGTATATAATGTAGGTGTGTGTATAATGTAGATGTGTGTATAATGTAGTTGGTGTGTATAATGTAGTTGGTGTATATAATGTATGTGTCTGTATAATGTAGACGTGTGTGTATAATGTAGTTGGTGTGTATATGTAGGTGTGTGTATAATGTAGTGGTGTGTATAATGTAGTTGGTGTATATAATGTAGGTGTGTGTATAATTAGTGTGTGTATAATGTAGTTGTGTGTATAATGTAGTTGGTGTATATAATGTAGGTGTGTGTATAATGTAGATGTGTGTATAATGTAGTTGGTGTGTATAATGTAGTTGGTGTATATAATGTAGGTGTGTGTATAATGTAGATGTGTGTATAATGTAGTTGTGTGTATAATGTAGACGTGTGTGTATATGTAGTTGGTGTGTATATGTAGTTGGTGTATATAATGTAGGTGTGTGTATAATGTAGAGTGTGTATAATGTAGTTGTGTGTATAATGTAGGTGTGTGTATAATGTAGTTGGTGTGTATAATGTTGATGTGTATAATGTAGTGTGTGTATAATGTAGATGTGTGTATAATGTAGTTGTTGTGTATAATGTAGGTGTGTGTATAATGTTTGATGGTGTTATAATGT
>JBCEWE010000934.1:20000-46764 GCA_039877035.1 Silurus lanzhouensis | reverse complement strand
AACAACAACAACAATACTACTAATAATAATACTACTATAATAACTACTATTAATAACAACAACAACAACAACAACTACTAATAATAATAACTAATACTACTAATAAAACAACAACAAAACAATACTACTAATAATAATACTACTAATAACAACAACAACAACAACAATACTACTAATAATAATACTACTATATTAATAACAACAACAACAACAACAATACTACTAATAATAATACTACTAAAACTACTATTAATAAAACAACAACAACAACAACAATACTAATAATAATAATACTACTAAAAAACAAAACAAAAAAAATACTAAAATAATACTACTAATACTACTAATAAAACAACAACAACAACAACAATACTACTAATAATAATACTACTAATACTACTATTAATAACAACAACAACAACAACAATACTACTAATAATAATATACTAATACTACTATTAATAACAACAACAACAACAACAAACTATATAATACTACTAATACTACTATTAAAAAAAAAAAAAAACAATACTACTAATAATAAACAACAAAAAACAAAAACAAACAATATACTAATAATAATACTACTAAAACTACTATTAATAAACAACAACAACAACAACAATACTACTAATAATAATACTACTAATACTACTATTAATAACAACAACAACAACAACAATACTACTAATAATAATACTACTAATACTACTATTAATAACAACAACAACACAACAACAATACTACTAATAATAATATACTAATACTACTATTAATAAACAACAACAACAACAATACTACTAATAATAATACTACTAATACTACTATTAATAACAACAACAACAACAACAACAATACTACTAATAATAATACTACTAATACTACTATTAATAACAACAACAACAACAACAATACTACTAATAATAATACTACTAATACTACTATTAATAACAACAACAACAACAACAACAATACTACTAATAATAATACTACTAATACTACTATTAATAACAACAACAACAACAACAATACTACTAATAATAATACTACTAATACTACTATTAATAACAACAACAACAACAACAATACTACTAATAATAATACTACTAATACTACTAATAACAACAACAACAACAACAATACTACTAATAATAATACTACTAATACTACTAATAACAACAACAACAACAACAACAATACTACTAATAATAATACTACTAATACTACTAATAACAACAACAACAACAACAACAACAATACTACTAATAATAATACTACTAATACTACTAATAACAACAACAACAACAACAACAATACTACTAATAATAATACTACTAATACTACTAATAACAACAACAACAACAACAACAATACTACTAATAATAATACTACTAATACTACTAATAACAACAACAACAACAACAACAATACTACTAATAATAATACTACTAATAAAAAAAAAAAAAAAAAAAAAAAAAAAACTACTAATAACAAAACAACAACAACAACAAACAATACTACTAATAATAATACTACTAATACTACTAACAACAACAACAACAACAACAATACTACTAATAATAATAATACTAATACTACTATTAATAACAACAACAATAATAATAATAATAATAATAAAATTAATAATAATAATAATAATATAATAATAAAAGCAGGAGTGTCAGTAAAAGTGCCGCCAAACACTATTACCACCGTGTTCTAAACAGCTGGTGACAAATGTTTATTTAGGTTCAGAAATCATCTACATGAGCAATGTCAACATAATGAACAAAAAAAAACATTTGCTTTATATCATGTAGATTTTATTAATCAAATCAAATGAAAAAGCCCGACAGTCATAGTGTCACTTTATAAAGAATAAAGGGCATTAATTAGGCATCAGACATGATAACACACACACACACACACACACACACACACACACACACACACACACACACACACACACACACACACAGTTACACAAGAAGTTCCTGAAACTCCTCTAACTGTAATCCCATGGTAGTGTAGCAGTAGTTTGTCCACATGTTTTGGTGATTTTCTGGAGGAAGGATTTCACAACCTCAGTGGATGTAAATGTTATCATGTAAACTCTGAACCATGTGCTTTTACAGATGTTTAGATTCTGTTGCGTTGTTTGTGATAGTGATTTTTTTCGTGTCTGGTTTTGACCTATGCCCATTCTGACTTCAGGTTTGTCCTATGTTTGATTAGCTGTTTGTAAATAATCACTTTTAAATATGTACATACTCGTGTGTCATGTTCACTGGCTGCCATTTCTTTAGGGTGGGTTTTTTCCCCTGTTTTTGTGTTTTTGTTTTTTGAACGGTAACGTAGTTTCTGTTAAAAAACAGATGGTGGCCTTGGTGAACCCTGAAACTTACCCTGGTGTTTAGCTGTCCATATTTCAATATAACTCCTGCTGTAAGATATCAAAATGAGATGAGATTGTGTCATGTCAAGTAAGGCCATGCGATTGTGAGGGTGCGTAGAAAAGGAAGGGTTGTTTCTACAAACAGCGAGAAAAACAATCTAAAATGCGATACAAGGAACGAAGCGTGGGTCCAAACCGAGATGTGAGAACTGGGAAATTGTAACAAGAATCAAAAGGCTCGATTTTTAGCAGACCACTGAACGTAATACTTCTAACGGCAAATATAGCGGTATAAATAACCATTTTAGTTTCAACAAACGTACAATCTGTATTACTGCTTTATCTGTGAAACTAATAACGAGACAGAGCGGAGACTGAACGCAAACGATAACAAAAGCACAAACGTAGCTATAAAACCAGCAAATGGACAGCAGAAGTGCAGGCACTTTTCCACCAGGACACCAGATCACCTTCCACAAACTGGCATGTGGAAAAGACCGAAGGGGGAAAAACTTACAGACTGACGTAAGAAAGAAACGAGAAAAGGCACAAAAAGGAGTTCGAAACATGTAGAGCCATTAAAATGAAGTCATTGATCAGAAATACAACAAAGAAAAACTCTAATGAGATCATTCTATAGGATCCTAATCTGCTTGTATATTCTCTTTTAAATCTCCGGAATACATGGAAGTACTAGCGTCCGTCTTTTGCCTCAGTTTAACGGCTTTCAATGAAATGCTGCAACCCAAAATGATCCTGCATGCTTCCACTTTCCTGCATGCTTGGATCACTTCCCAGAGTCAGGTCGATCCAGGGTTTGATCACCTTCTAACTAGATTTTGCTGAGGTCACAACTCGAATCAAGTCTATTTGAATAGCGATTTTAACAATAGCCATTGTCACAAAGCAGCTTTATAGTAATTCATGGATTATGGATATACATTTTAAATTCATAAATTAGTCCCTGTACGTGTTTCCTAATGACCGAGCGATTGGCAACGGCTACAAGGAAAACTTCCTGAGGTAATATTAGGAGGAAACCTTGAGAGGAGGGTTCCATTCGAATGGATGAAACAGTGCACCCTAAAGCGTCGGTGGACTTGTTTAATGTAGACTGCAAAGAGAACACTGAACTATTGGTAAAAAGAGAAGCTTTATACATGATCAGCTGGGTGTGGCTGGGATTTGAACTCATGACCTTAGGGTCCGTAGTACAATGCCTCAAACACTAATCTCCCACCTCCCAGGGTTGTGACTCTTACAGTATGTCAGGTATGACAACTGACAGTTGTCTCTCAAAGGTTACTAGAAATTGTACCACAAATACAAATAAAAAGCCCAACCCAAAGTTGATCTTTCAAGCTTGCTGATTGGTCAGTTGGCCAGTGGTGTATCCTGGGAAACAATTCTGAAGACTTCCCTTGGATAACTTCAGCTACACATATTAGGTAATGAGGTGACAAACAGAGGGATTATATGGGATTAAAGAAGAATTACACATTGTTTCATATAAAAGAGAGGTGTCTTTTGGTTCTCATCAAGGTCTATGACAATGACTTGTTGTTTATCTGCACTTACCTTTGATATGCCAGACAAAAGTATCTGCTGGTTCTCATCTCAATTTCACAACATCTCTAACGTTGAGATGCCATCCAATTCACCCAGATCACTACCTTGGTATGCCAGATACCTCATCAAACAAGCTGGACTTTTTGAGTATGCTGATAGTCAGGCATCAAAAGCATCTGTCAAATTAAGCAGAAATGATTGTTTTGGCATCCTATGATACATGCGTCTGCGGGGGAAAAATTCTTGCTGGTTTAATATTTGAGAATGTTTGTGCATTAAGATAACCTGGTGGTGATTCAATCCTGCCTAACAAAAGGAATCATACTTGTTGAAAAGCATGCACAGCTTGGACCTTCATAAATACCTTGCATTTGTGACCTTTATCACAAAAATAATCACGCAGGGAAAAAACTAAAACCGTGATTCTCATTTAGTCAATCCTATGCCGGAATGTTCTGCAGCGAAGAAGCTATGCAAATACCTTATAGCATTTAATGAAGCAGCAGAGAGGAGCGGTAGAGGAATAACAAACCATGTGTGTCCCAGTCAATAGGCCCAGCAAGCGAGACCACAAATGCAGCCTTGCGTGTCAATGCCACTGCTGTGATTCTCTGAAGGAGATTTGGCCCTCAGAACAAAGTGAGAGGAAAGAATGCGCTTTCGTTCATTCGTTTTCCTCCTGTGCATTTTAATGAGTCGGCCTTTGCACTTGCTAAACTATCCCAGTGGTAGATGAGGGATGTGGGTAAAAATAGCGAGGTTACAGCAGCAGTCTTTAGACAGACTCCCCTCAGAGTTTGCATTTCTCAAGCAGTTAGTGGTTATTAAAATGGTGAGTATGCAAAAGTAAATAGGTCCTTGGAAACTGACCAAAACAGTCTAGCCGGCATGCAACTAAAAGGAAATTTGCATCTGCTCGCTCCCCTCTCCTCAACGATCTTACATACCCCCAGCCTACTCAAGCTAATCTCATTAATAACCTCTCAGAGGACCTTGCAGGGTGTACGCTGCGCCAAGCTGGCGATCGGCATGCCAACTCCGGCTCAGACATTATTGATAACCCGCCAGGCCAAGTTAGGAGCCGTGAAAATTTAAGGTCAATGCCTCACTTCTCAAGACAAGTAAAAAACAAGAGGTAGAACCCTAGAGGTGAAGAAAGCAGCATGAAACAAGAGAGATACCTTTAAAAGTGAAAGAATGGAAAAGCATTGAGGCACTTGAACATTTATTTTCGCTGAAATGCCAAACAATTGTGTCTCGCTAGCTTTTAGGTCACAATTCGACTAGAGGGATGGACTCAATCCTGGGTATCAGATATCTTGAGGAATTTAAAGCCTAATCTACAGAAGAGGTACAAACGAGTTGGGATTTGATAAGACCATCAAATCCTCTGTTACGCTTTACTTAAAAGACCAAAAGAAAGAAGCTATTTTCTTATCACATGTACCATATGTAGCACAGTGAAATTCTTTCTTTGCATATTTCAGAGATGGGAAGCTGGGGTTATCCATGATAAAGCACTCCTGGAACACAGAGGGTTAAGAGCCTTGCTCAAGGGCCCCAGAAGTGGCAGCGGGACAATATCAGGGCTTGATCTTCCAACCTTCTGATCAGTAACCCATAGTTTCAACCACTGAGCTACCACTTCCCAAACTCTACATAATCCAAAATGTACTATACATTTACAACATTTGGCAGGAACCCTTATCCAAACTGATACACAATGATCTCATCCATACACCTGAGCAGCTGAGGGCTAAGGGCCTTGTTCAAGGGCCCAGCAGTGGCAGCTTAGTGGTGATGGGATAGACTGTATACTATAAACTATACTGCCATACTGCATAGACAAACCCAAAGAAACCCTTTATAGGTTCCCTTCCCCCGTTCTACCCTTTCTAATCAACCTGTAGATATGTACAGGATGGTACCACCCTACTGGCAAACAATATAAGAACGTAGCAAAAAAAAACGAAAAGAAAAACAGTAGAAGCGCTGGCTTATTGCAGGTCTGGGATTATTTTTGCTCTCTATCAGATGAAGATAAGTTAAAATCTTGCTTGACTGATGTCTTTCCTGCAGGCCCAGTGGGATAGTTATTTGTTTGACTTCATGAGGGGAGGATGGTTGAAGGTGCTTTATCTTTATAATTGCCGCGGTCTCCAAAATAACATAATGCACACGCAAAAGAAAAAGGAACGCGATAAGGAGAGGCTCAGAGAACAAATATAGCGAATATAAAAGGTAAGTAGACGAGCTAGCAGAGGAAAACAGTTAAATATCCACTCAATTTTTCATCATGTATCTGGCAAACAAAGATGACAGCTGAAATCAATAGAACAAAACAAGCAGGAAGGAGTGTGCATTTGAATTATAAATCCATGCACCAGTTTAATGACAGAAAGATTTGTCATGATCGTGATATCTCTTTTCTGTGGCACATTCTTCCATCTAATATGTCTATAATGTAAGAACGGACACATGGTCAAGGTCATGAATCACAAATGGATCTTGGAGATCCATCCATCTAAGTGTCTCGCATGTCCATAAACAATGCAGTCTGTATCCATAATTGTAATAATTAGCACAAGAAACATGGTTTTGGACTCTTGTGATGGATGATTGACAGTAATGGCTCTAATTTGACATTGCGTATGGATATGATCTGATCATTATGGCAGCATGCTCACGGTTCTGAGTGTCGCCGGGTGCAAGAGAATCAGCAGACGATGACGAAAGGGATTCTCGGAAACCCCCGTGCTGGATAAAACAGGACAATGTGTGATCTATAGTGTCTAAGTAGAAGCTTAAATGTGACAGAATGACTATTGTACCGAGGCTTTGAAATAGAGAGGGAGTTCTGTTCATCAAGTCCGACGTCAATAGATTTCAATGAACCGAGTGCTAAAGCTACAGCTATTGAATTTTGGTCAATTTGTGTAATAAAAAGCTTAGAATCAATTGTGCCAGATAGAGTAGGGAATTGGTTTAGTCTCCGCCGAGGTAGGGATGGAAACTCCTGCTCACTCAAGCACTGAAGTGTTCAATGCTACACCGGTGTAGAAGAAAAAAATGAAGCATATGGAATGAAGTTGGAAGAAGATTATTTGATTGGTGGTGAGTTGAAGTTAAAATATAATGCATGTTTAAGTGCATGTTTCTTTTTTCTCCAGTGAATTCTAAAAGATATGAGAATCTCATCAAGTCTAGAGTACAACAATGCAGATTTCAAATGTTTATTAAACACAATGTATGTGTCCAAATTCACCTGGTAGCTTAGTGGTTAATGCAGGAGTGTTCAGTCTTTTTTATAAAGGGCGGGTGCAGGTTTTCATTTCAGTTAATCAACTCATGGGCCCCTGAGTAGGGCCCTTAACCCCATAGCTGCTCTGTTGTATGAATGAGAGAAAAGTAACTCACTCTGGATAGGTTCATCTGACAAATGCTTTAAAAGTAAATATAAATTAATCTTTCAAAACCTTCTGCTTTCAAACTACAGAATTAAAACCCAATTCTGGGTGTACACTGCTACACTTTAGACACCACGCTAGCTTCATGAAGATGTGCTTTACAAGGGATGGAGTGGAGGATCAGTACCTGACTTTACTTGTGGCTAAATGAATCTTACACAAAAATCTAGTGGATCTTCTAGAAGAGTGGAGGTTATTATAGAGCAAATGGGGACTAAATGTGGGATGGATGGATGGATGGATGGATGGATAGATAGATAGATAGATAGATAGATAGATAGATAGATAGATAGATAGATAGATAGATAGATAGATAGATAGATAGATAGATAGATATTCTTGAAGGAGCACAAATACTTCAGCATGCTAATGTGGGTGTGCATTAAAACCGAGTGCATAGCTTGTGCCAAACTAGCATGACTGTATCCCCATCCTACACCCACACTTCAAAACAGCCCTAATTGGCTCTGGCCATCTCTGCTTTCCGACGACACAGCTCTCCTTCTCTAATTAAATGACCTATAGGATCAGAATCTCACAGAATAAAAAATAAATCTAAAGATAAGAAGTGCAGAAAGTGTCTCTGCAGGATGCCATATTCCTGTGTCCTACTGGGAACCTGTCAACAAAATGTCTAAACCATAGGTGTTATAAAGTACTTCAAACATGCTCTGATCTAAACATATATATTTTCCTTTATCGAGATCAAGCCACCATGTTGAACCAAACTGAAGTGAATTGGAAATAAGCTCTCAGAGAGATTTTTCTGAGAAACAAGCACCGAACACTGTTGGCATATGAATTAATTGAATAGTTGTCTCAGATTATTGTCTGTATAAAAATCTGAATCAGGTCACTATCGTAGCCTATATGATCTACAGTATATAACTAAGACAATGAGGCCATTTGGGGATAAAGAGTTCACTTTCTTTTCTTTTTGTTAACTTTTTTCGGGACTCATTAACAATCATTAGTGTCCAATGCCCAAAGAAAATAAAAGGCACTGCACCGAGAACTGAGGTCTAAATCATCCTATTTAAAACATGTGCAAGGTGTTAAAAGCTGTTAATAGAGCAGAAAAGATGTGTATTCCCTCACCTCGGCGAAGGTGACACTGGGGAGGAACTAAGCCTTTGTGATCTTCTTTGATCATTCTGAAACTCCCTTATGTTCCTGCTAAAGGTGCATCGTTTCTCATCTTGTAGAACTGGACCAACTTTTCACAGATATTAATGGAATTGCTGAGGGGGAATTATTATCATTTTTTTATTATTTTGGTGTGAAGGTTGAAATTGTTGTTACCTGAGTCAAGACAACACAATACGAGGCGTTTTTTACTCAGACATTACAGCACAGTTACATACTTTCTTTGCATATTCCAGATTGTTAGGAAGTTGGGGTCAAAGTGCAGGTCAGTGATGATACAGCGACCCTGGAGGAGAGAGGATTAAGGGTGACTAGGCAATACTGGGGCTTGAACCGCACCCACCGTCCAATCAGTAAAGCTCATGTTTATGTGTAGGGCAACGTCAGGTGGTTTTTGAGTGTGGGTTGACTGTATTCTTTGGTGTGTTCTGGACCGTTTGCTCCAGTCAGACGGCATCAGTTGTCGATGCTGAATGTCGTATCAGCAGCAGACCTCGTCGGCAAAGAAAGAGAACTCAGATTGTCTATTCAGCTTAGCGAATGAGCACACAAGAAAAACAACAACAAAAACTGATGAAAGCAAACAAGAGAGTAAAAAGTGAACACGATAATACCATGGATTTTGGAATCAATAAAATTCTCCTTATCCGTTTCTTTCTTTCTTCGACCATCGGCTGACAACGCCAGTGTCATTTGCAACTTAGCAGACATTTGCAGAAAGACACGAATCTGTTAGTGATGGTTCTTTATATATTCACGTTTCTGGCTCTTCCAGTTTCCCTGAGTGTTTGCCAGGCTACCACCACCTGCTGGTATGGGAGAGTTACGTTCTCTCATGCAAGTGCAGAACGTACATGCTAGTCACCCGGAGGCTGTAGTCCGTCTGGTGTGTTCCAGTGCAATTATTTTGCCCAGATACAGGCGATGCGAGGCGATGCGATGCAAGGCGACACCCCAGTCAGCGTTCTCCAGATCTAGCTCTTTAGCATCAGTATGGTGTGTCCCTACCAAAACCCAGAGCCTTAACCACTGAGCTAACACAACACAATATGACTAACCACAGGTCTGGGGCTTGTCTGCTTTCTCTGTACAAATAAGGTGATGTGGTCTATCCAGAAACTAGGAAATAATTTGACCAACATTAAAAAGAGAAGGAAAAATGAAAACAACAAACCAGGCATATCTGAATTTAAAAAGACTATGACGCCTTCAAACCCCCAAACTAACAAGTCAAAAGAGTCAACAAGTTAAAAGAAGTGCCGCAGTGACATGAGCGCTATGATGAGGCGCCTCCATGCTCAAACGAAGCTGAAATGTAGCAGATGAATCATGTGTTTTCTCCATACACATCTCTGTCTCTCTGTCTCGGAGTCTAGATACCCTGCCATGACAGCAGCGGTGTGGGGAATCCATTTTCTCTTTCATCAATGTGCAGTAATAAAGCAGTGGCTCAGGCAACATGTCCATGCTGTGATTTATTACAAGTCTGGGCATTTCATTTTATTTTTTTTCCCTCTTTACTGCAGGCAGCTTACATGGAGCGCAAATTAATGAAAGGACTGGGGAATTATAAACTCCACTCTGCTCCTGCCCTGGTTGAATTATTTTGCAAGGGGAACAAATGAACTACGCCAATAATATATTCATTTTCTTGTTCGCAACCCAATAAATCTCTTGTTTTTGTCTTTATACTCTTACTGACAGTAAATACAGAAGAGGGTGAATTCGACATGATTGCCGAAAAGAACAAGTACAGATTATTATGCATTACAAGCTGAAACCTTGCTTTGGGGGAAGTTTTGCAAAGTTCTCAATGACCAGTGTGGAAAAAAATGCTTGAGGGATTTAATGAGAAAGAACTACCTGGATACAAAGTGTACATGAAGGACACAATGTGTATTTCTGGACTTTTCACCTCACATCATCAGGCAGGACTTCAAAGTTCAGCAGTGTAGGCAACATATAGATCAATGAGGATCCCTGAATACAAGGATGGAGAATGTTCTACAAATTCTGCCTCTACGTTTAGTGTTCAGAGGACATTATTTAAATCTGAAGGTTTTTATATCTTAGAATTATAATCCACAACAGATTTGTTTTAGCAACTATACACACAAAATGTTCATCCATGTACATAATATGGTGTTGCTCCATATCCAGTACCCAGTAACATGATTTACTTGAATGTGCCAGGACAGACAGATCACGAAACACTGGAGAAAAAACAAGTCCCAGGGTTTACCAGGTATTTCTTGGGCAATCCTCAATCTCAGTATGCTGGTGCTGAGACAGCATGGATGGCAGTCTGGAAGAGGGTATGTACGGCTGGTCATGCTGAAAATTGGTGTGACGGACGGGTTGAAAATATGCAGTAGAGTGGGAGGGAGTTTCTGTGCCATTTGGCAAAGACTTTCCTCCTTGGTGGAGCAAAACAGAAGCACAGTGGTAGGCAGCTTCAGAAAACTGACAGATGGAAGGGAGGGCGAGAGGCACCATGGGACAAGTTGGAGATGGATCGTCCAACATGCCCTGTTTAGCAAGCAGACAAGTTGATTCTATGGGGAGCTAGGTAGCAAGGAGAAGAAGGAGGAGGAGAAACAGACCTGGGAAAAAATTGTGCACATAGAAAAGGTTTGACTGAGGAGTTTCTTTTGTGAGGATGTTGGAGACCACAATGACCACAGCGAGGGCAATTATTAAAAGATCAGCATATGGTTGGGCAAAAAGATTGCTACTAATTTGCAATGAGAAAGCACTGCAAGTGTGCAACATGTTCTCAGAAAAGATCAAAGCATTAAAGTCGAAGTAATCTGAAGATATAAACAAACAACAAGCCTGTTGTTATTGAATATTCTGAACAACAGAAGCAGGGACCGTGCTTTGCTCTGGATGTCATCATGTGTATTTATGCCTGAATAAATGCTTGAAAGCATTCCAGGTACATCTACCATACATGGCTACAGACTCCTATGACATCTAAGCATGATAGTACTTGTCACATGTACATTACAGCACAGTGAAATTCTTTCCCAGTGATGTTAATATATCCCAGTATAGTTAATATATCCCAGTAATATTAATATATCCCAGTAATATTAATATATCCCAGTGAAGTTAATATATCCCAGTGCAGGGTCAGCCTTGATAGCTGACAGCACCCCTGGAACGCAAAGCTTTAAGGGCCTTGCTCAAGAGCCCAAACTCCCCAGAACCCAAACTTCCAATGAGTAAGCCAGAGCCTTAACCACTGAGCTCCCACTTCCCATAGACCATTGGTTTTCAAAGTGTGGGTCTCATTTTCTATACAGATACTGCACAGGCAATGTCAAGGGGGTCCATGAGACCCCTATGAGACCAAGGTCAACAAGCTGAGTAAAAAGGCAGCTTGATCAGCGTCAGTAAGCTTGCCTCTTCTGGACATGTGTTTAGTCAGTATTTACATTTATGGAATTGATCCAGAACAGCTTACAAATGAAGAGTAGAGATTTAAGAGCGTTGTTCAAGGGCCCAGCAGTGGCAGCTTGGCAATGCTTGGATTTCAACTTGTAACCTTCTGATCCTTGATGCCTTAACCATTAAACTACCACCTCCAAAGTGCTGCTGAATGCCCATATAAGGAACACTGCATTGTGTACCTGGGACATTTGGGATAATTGTCCTCGCAGTCCATGTGTAAGCTGAGTAAATGTTTGACTATTAGAGTCACCGTTTCATGGTTTATTTTCCTTAGTCTCAGTGTCAACACAATAAATACAAGTTAACAGAAACCCAGCTGTCCGGTTCTTCATCATCTGATTTAAAAATAAAATGGCTGTAATCTGATAACTCACCGTGTGAGACCTGAGTCCCTTCTGGGAAACAAGACAGGATGCGTATTCACTGCTGAGGCTGGTTAATTAGGTGAAGCTTTCAGGTACATGCACCCACACAATGTAAACACAACCCTTCTGTACCTGTCACAATCCGCCCATGCAATGTTCACAGAGCATCAACAATGTTTTTCAAAGACATGACTGCACAAACTTTTCATCTGGATCAGAAAAAAACAAGCCTAACATCAAGGTCAGTTTGAAGCCGCCCTGGCGCTTGGTTACTAACCATCAATACCACGAGAGCGAGCCTAATTAGAAGAAACATGTGCTGCTTGATTGGTTAAGCACTAATTACCTTGGAGCATTAATTTACCTGTGGCTGTCACTCTCGTAAGCAAACTGCCCAGATGTGAACAACAAATAAAAAAAAAGACCTTGATTCAAGAAAGCATTGTGAAAAAAATCGGTACAAAGTTAGAGTTGCATTAAAGTTCCACTGATCTTTGTCTGGTATCATCTGGAGCAGAACTAACTCTCAGTAGGTGTTCTAGCCTTCCTGCTGGCTGCCACACTATATTTTCCTCTTAAAATGAAAGTAATTGATCCACAAAGTTCCAAATGTGTCTTTGAAATGCTGAGCTGAGTTCAGTCAAGATCTCTGAGGGAGTGTCTGCTCTTTAATGTCTTGGAGAGGGGCAGAATTCAGCATTTCATCGGCATGCCGAGGGAATCATCAGGATACTGGAGGCAAGGAATTAGAGGAGCTTTGGCTTGGAGAGCAAATGCACATGAATGGAGAAGTGGCGAGCCTCTGATTATTTACCTATAATACGTTCGTATGGATGCTGCGTTATATTCAAAGTCATGTTTTATCTTTCCACTTGATTCTGACTTGAGACAAGGCAGCACTTCAATGGGTCTATGCTCCTGTAAGACAGTATGGTCAAGCCTGCACCTGTGTTATCCAGATTCTTATTAACGCTCCTAAGGCAGGATGGCAAAGACCCTACAAAGCCCGAGATTCATTTGTCATTTGGTAGAGACGATTGACTGACTATGTTGTACCTTTGATTTCTGAGTGGGCTTTGATCATGCTCATCTGTTGCCAGTGATGAATTTTTTTTTATATCCCTCTTTTTTTATTACAGGGACGAAATCGCAAAGTGGACTCCTTATGCAACCCCCTCCCTTCCTCCCTCTAACCCCTGAATCTCCCTTGCCACCTTGAGCCACTCGGCTGCGCTCCCTCTGACCCAGACAGCAATGCATAACTAGGACTGGTCGATTGATGGATCAGGGTGTCTAAGGCACCCGTAACTAAATCAGCCGATCGTGATGATTTAGCTGTAGAACGGGAACACAGGCCTCGGTGACCAATCACTGGTCACCACCCCAGCAGACAGGTATAGACATTTACTTGTCACATGAACCTAATTTATTACTGGCTGGAACATTGATTAATCTCACCCACATATCACCATGCACCAGAGGGAGGAGCCCGGGGGATTGTTAGTGGAGCGAGTGGATGCGTGTGTGGGCAGAAGGTTGAGGCTACATCTACAATAATCCAGATAGATTTAGAAATGGCATTTTGGTCTAAAAACATTCTGCAGCCACACTTTCCCAAAGGTTGCTCATCCACACTGAAACATCTGAAAATTGCTCACGTTTCTGTATTGCACACGAGCAAAACCAAAGACGCTTCCATCTTTCCGGCTCTTTGCAGCAACGACTAAAAATGCGTCATCTTTTTGGAAAGCCTCCGTTTTCAGACACTGTCCACGCTGCGAAATTACATTTTCAATTTTATCCACTTTAAAGAGTGCTATGTTTTTGCTGAGTGCCATCTCAGTGTGGACGAAAGATCAGAACGGGGAGAAAAATATGCGTTATTAGTGTAAAATGGCTTCAGTGTACTGCTACTTAAGAGAGTAAAGATGCTCCTGGTGAGGTAAGATTATATTATGCGTCTGAATGACTCATTCTTTTATGCATCGATTCTGCTTTTTCAGCTCACCCCATTGGTCAAACTAAAATATGAATAAAATTCAACTGGCAGAAACGCCAACAAGAGACGTGGGACGTGAAAGTTGCATCTGCTTCTGCGGTTCATTTCAGTTCAGGCTGAATTTATCTGGGTGACCTGTGAATTAATGAAGCTCAGCCGAAGCCAACAGAACACAAGAAAGTGGAACTGTGGTCACTTGGGTCACGAAACAATGTAGGTGCTACTTATTAAAAAGCAGCCGAAAAAGGCTCATTTTGCCTCCTTCTAGAGTTTTGTGCTTTTTGTTGTGTCTCTGCTACAGATTGTTGTTGCCACTTCGGTGTTTACTTTTCAGATTCTGGGTATAATTCGCCCCGTTTTCCCCACAGCTTTCTAGATAAAAACCAAGTGGTGCAGGAATAATATGTGTAATAGACAGATGCAAATTGGTGTATGAATTACAGCACAATTGTTTTTTTTTTTGTTTTTTTTTTTGCTTAACAACTGCATTGCCTTTTTAATAAAAAGCTAGGCTTTAATGCATAGTTATGACTAAGAGTGTTACTCCTGAGCTTTATTCAATTCTACAATGGCCCCCTCTTCGAGATTAGTGAAACTAAATCCCCCGACACACATATCGATTGATAAACAACACACTTCAAAGCTCCTGTATTTGTTCCACTTCCTCCATCTTTCATCTCATTAGTCATGGACGCAGACTACACATGATCTCAGTATTCAACATGTTTGAGGGCAGATCACTCCATTTGTACCCACACTAAATGATTTGTTTGTCTGTAGCAGTCATGAAGAAATTTCACCTTTTGCGAACGAGAATCCTGTAGAAGGCGTGCGCTCGGGCTCCGCATGCTAATGAGTTCAAATCCGTGCTACACGCTAGTGTGGGTCATGGTGTAATAGGGGCACTCGTAACTAAAACCTGACACCATTACCACCAGCCCTGAATGAGCTTGTGTTACCAGCCAAGTGCTTTGATTTTTTAATGCTCCGCACATTAGCTGGCCGACTCCCAAAATGGATGAGGCTCTAGAATATCTCAAGAATTCTTCAAAGAAGAAGGTAGCACAGTTGGATCACAGCTGTGGGGTCTTTGGTTCGATCCTAACCCCCGGGGTTATTGTCTTTTCAGTTTTCTTTTTTTCTTGGATCCTCAATCTTTCATAGGTATACTTGGGACTCAAAATGGCCTTGGGTGAGAATGTGTTTGTGTCTGCTGTTGCCATATGAAGTGTATTCCCATTTCATGATTTTTGCTCCAGAGATCATCAATAGATCCAGAACCCGGAGCAGAATAAAGTGCTCAAGGTATTTCAAAAACAACCAATTTGCATTTATGGCATTTGGCAGACGTTCTTATCCAGAGCGACTTATAGGTATATAGTTATCTCATTCATACAACTGAGCAGCTATGCGGTTAGCGAGTGGCAGCTTGGAGTGGCTGGGATTTGAGCCCATGACCTTTGGATACAAAGTCCAATGCCTTAATCATTAAGCTACCACCTCACCCAAAGTTTAAGATTGTATATATACATTTACATTTGGCAGATACGTAAATATTTATACAACTGAGCAGTTGAGTGTTAAGGGCCTTGGTGGGATCTGGACTCATGACCTTCTTAATCACTAAACTACCCCTAACCCTTTTAATTAACAGCTCCATTCAGAGCAGTCCTGAGATATGACTCATCTGATGCCAGGTTTAAATGTGTAAATCATTAAAAGCCAGGTTGCTATTCTACTTAACAATAATTTAAACCTCCAACCAAAACTGTTCCTATTCCTCTGCTCCGCTCCGACATCTTCATATGTATTCATTTCACTCTTCTGCTTGGATGGCCACAGGCGCTGCTCGGCCTCATAGCTGCAGCTCCCAAAGTGTAGCTCCTGGAGCTAATGAAGCATCGTGAGTTCGCTGAACTGCCGAGAAGGAGACCTGCTGCTCCAGGACAAACAGAGACGCGCTAGGACGGAGCGCTGACGGACCCTGACAGGTGACTGGGCAGATGTGATCAGTGCTTAAACAGGAGATACCGTATATGAAGAAATTATTTTGTGAACACCTGAGCATAATGCTTCTTTCTGAATATC
Organism: Silurus lanzhouensis; assembly: GCA_039877035.1. Lineage (NCBI taxonomy): Eukaryota > Metazoa > Chordata > Actinopteri > Siluriformes > Siluridae > Silurus > Silurus lanzhouensis. The sequence goes on along the minus strand of JBCEWE010000934.1, from coordinate 30,279 downwards.
CCATTCCACATTTAGTTCTTATTTGCTCTTATAATGAGCTCCACTATTCTAGGAAGATGTTCTACTAGATTTTGGAGAGTGATGGACATTTCTGCTCATTCAGACACAAAGTCAGGAACTTATGTAGGTTACATTCATCTCAAAGGTGCTCAATAGGGGTGAGGTCAGAACTCTATAGCAGAAGATCTTCTACTTCATGGAGCTGGATTTTTTGCTTTTTGGGTCATGCTGGACCAGGTTTGGTTCTTCTAGTTCAAGTGAAGGGAAAATTCCATGCAAGTGCATCTGAAGACATTCTACTCAACTGTGTGCCCCCAACTTTAAGGAACAGTTTGACAAAGAACTACATATGGCTGGAAAAGTCAGACATCTCAATACTTTGAGTTGAAAATGTTTTTAAGATGTTTTCCTGGTGCTGTAGAAGTACACACTTAAAATACATGGTCATTAAAAAAACAAGAATAATTAGTTGTAACTTATAAATAAGCCTCCATTAAAAGAACAAGACTACAAATGTAGCTTCAGAGAATTTCTCTGAATTGTGAGCCATTAACAATATCCAATTACTTTCGGCTTTATTGCAGTCATTACCTTTAGTGTATCGTAATAAATATTTCACTAGAGTGTAAAAGAAGTACAGGCATTGTGCTGCGCTGGGTTTTTCATCACAGCAGTCATGTCTATAAGTGAGTGATGGCTACTGCGTCTCCGTAATGTACAACAAATGATCACCTACAGGTGAAAATCAAAGCAAATATCAACCCTGTCAGCTGAACAGGAAACATCTGGATTATTTATGTTTGATAAAAGAGGATGTGCATCATCTACATTTTCAACAAACGGATGGTCTAAATGTTATATGGAAAATTGGGACACTTTACTTCTCCAGTCATATGTGGTTCTTCCTAAAAATGTTCCCACAAAGTCTGAGGCACTCGATTTCAAGGAACATCTTTGGATTTGGTTGTATGACATTTTCCTTTCACTTGAATTACGAGACCCAAATCTGTTTCAGCATGACCCAAAGTGCACCTTCATGAAGATCTGCTTTTCATGAGTTGACAGTATGTGGAAGAGATCTCCTGCTATAGACCTCCAACCCTATAGAATAATTTTGGGATTTTTTTTTCACACTGACTGCCCCCACAGGCCTCCTCATCTCACCTACTTCAGTACCTGACTTCACTAACACCCTCATGGCTGCAAGAATCTCCACAACATCTAGTGGAGCATCTTCCCAGAAGAGTGGAGCTCATTATAAGAGCAAATGGAGACTAAATGAGGAATTGGATGTTCAAAAAGAAGCACATACCAATCTGAAGCTTAGCTGTACACAAATTTGGTGATTGTAATTTATTTCAGGAGAAGCAGTAATCAAATCCAGATTTAGCAAAGAAGAAATAAAGAAAAGCAGCCAGAAAAAAAAAAAAAAAAGATAATTATTTTGCAGATAGAGTTTCCTCTTTACTTTTCCTGGATGGGGTCTTTACTTTATTTCAAAAGTCATGAACGTAATTACAGCTAGCATGCTGGTTACGAATGCAGTGTCATGAGATACGCTAGTCAAAAGTGAAAACGCTGCTAGCTTGCTAAATTGAGGTTTAAATGACAAGAGTCTAAAGCCAGAGTGATGAAATTACTAATTTTTATCAAAAAAGCAGTAAATATTGATGCAATTCCAGCAAATGTGGTCCTCTGTTCCATATCCAGGGCTCTTAGATAAATGCCTGAGGGTATTGAGGAAGCAGGAACAGGATCATCTGATTTGTTGATCTTGTTTTGGAATGAATGGAGCAAACCTACGCCTATAACCCAGAGCTCTAAACTAGCACGGGTTCCCTACGGACAAAAAAAACAAATCTTGTGTTGATTTAGAGCATGAAGCACAATACAGGAAGCAAAATGGCTTGCTCGCGCTTTTATATCCTGCCAAAACAGCGAGCGTCGAGAGAGCATCAGGAAAGACGCGAGGTTGTTAGAGACGGCGTCTTCAGCCACCCGGAACGACTTCTACAGAAGAAGATAAGTGGAGAGCAGATGTAACGTTCACCTTTCCCACCGCTGCTGTGCCCAATTCCACAGAGAGGCTGATCGAATAAGAGCAGGCGCATTAAATACTCGCAATTCTCTTTAGAGGGAAAAAGCACTCATCTCAAAGCCACTTCCTGTTCAAACCTGCTGTGAGACCACAAGATCTGCTAATGGCTTCAAACATGTTTATAAGGTCCACCAAATATATTCCTTTAGCAAGAAATTAGCATTCTGCAAACTAGGCAGCTAATAATAAGGTAGCGCAGAGCGAGACACAGTAGAGGTACAGGAGACGGACAGGAACACCTGACTTTGTCAGCCATATGTGGTTCTTCTCACACACGTGGAGGCACACAATTGTACAGGACATCTATTGAGGCGAAAGCATGAAATCGTCCCTTTACTTCATCCAGATGACCCGTTCCAGCATTCCACATTGTGCACAAATACACTACCATAAAGATCTGCTTTCTATCTCCTGCTGTAGAGCTCCAATCTCAACCCAATTTGAAGTTGCCCCCCAGGCCTCCTCACCCCACCTACACCTGCCTCATCTCCACACACACACACACACACACACACTAAAGTCAAGAGGAACATATTCCCAGAACAGAGTGGAGCTTATTGTAATAAGACCATAATAAATGTGGAATTTGATGTTCAAAAAAACGCATAACAACTTTTCTGTCCAACTAACTAACAGTTCTGTCCCAATACTTTTGAGCAGGTCAAATAACAGTCATTTCTCAGAAGAACAAGATTGGATGTATAGATAAATAGAGAGAAAATGAGAGAGAGAGAGAGAGAGAGAGAGGAGAGAGAGAGAGAGAGAGATAGATAGATAGATAGATAGATAGATAGATAGATAGATAGATAGATAGATAGATAGATACTCACGTTGTTCATGTACTCGCTGAGAAGGTCTTGTAGCGCCTGCCGCACAGCGTTGCACTCAGCCACGATGCGCTCACGCCGGTCGTCACGTGTGCACGAGGAGTCGGCCATGAGTGCGGCACCGCTGATGATGCTCTCAAGACGCTCCTCCAAGGAAGGTCGGAAACGAGCCTCGCTGAACGTCAGAGGGTCCAGAATGATTTTATTCTAAAAAAATGAGAGAAAGAGGAAAGGTTAGGCGTTTACAAATAGCAGTAAAGATTTGTAAAAAAAAAACATTATTTTCCTTGTTAATTGTTTTTCTAAGAGCTTCTAACAGTTTCTTCCAAAAGAAAATGATATTTTACAAGTGACATGGCAATAATATTGTGTATGTTTGCATACAGACTGCTGAGAGCAGAACGCGCACATCCGTGTTTTTATACACTACACAGCGAATTTGTTCCCATTGGCTGATTCTGCCCATGAGCCGGGTCGACCTGCCTGGTGCCATCACGCCCACTTTAGAATAAGCTTTAAAAAAAAAAAAACTATTGCCAATCATGTTAAATAATTAACAATAAAATTTACCAAATGTTCTCTTTTTCTCTGAGATACTATTAGCAAGCGATCCTGTCTCTACCTTGCAATGGGAGTTCTCTTCAATCGTGGAGACCACTCTGTGTTAGGATGGATCAACTGCCTCAAGGTCCATGAAGTTCTGAGCAACTCAAGAACTTTGAGACTGGATTTAGACTGCAACTAATATTAACAGTCTGCTACATTGATTCAGGACCACAGTTCTGCATTTCAGCACCTCTCACTGAACAGCACCTCAACAATGATGGACTGTAATAAATGAATGGTCATTCGGTGATGAGGATGAGGAGGAGGAGGAGGAGGAGGATGGGTTCCCGTTTGAGTCTGGTTCTTTTCAGGGTTTTTCATGAAGTTTGACCTGACTTGTAATTGAACGTCTTATTAATGGTGTGTGAGCACATCTGTACTCAAATAATAGGGCTAGAGGTCATGATGTTTAACATTTATTACAGATGCCCTTAAGCAGAATGACTTCTCATTCATACAACTGAGCAGATATGAAGGTAAGGGCCTTACTCAGGGCCCCAGGTGTGGCTGGGATTTGACCACTAAACTACCACCTCCTACATTTTGTGTAGGTGTGTGATCTGGGAATTGGAGTCCACAGCAACCATATATGGAAGCCAAAGTGGTTTCTGAGTGACTAAGATCTGAGGATGTGTGATCTATCAGCAGGTACTTTCAGGTATTTAATTAAGAATATAACACAAGTTTCAGGTTTTCACATAAAATAATTAAATTTCATGACGAGGTGGTGAAGACGGGCAGGTAAAGGAAAGCTTTTGGCACCGAGGCTTATGATGCTCAGCTCAATGCTGTGGAGTAAAGAGAACAGTGACCTTCAAGGCGAGCTCCAAGGCCTGGGTTACAACCGGGGTGTGATTTAACAGCCCTATTAAGAGCACGAACGCAGACTCCGGGGCCCTCGTGATTTTACCGGTTGAAAGTTTGCCCCAAAACAGAGGTTTTATGTTCACTACAGCAAGCCAGAGAGGAATTAGCATATTGATGGCAGTGATATTATTTTATTGTGCAGAAATTTAAATATGCCGTCCGCAGCAGTTTGAAGAGCAGCAGGATGGAGGTGCGAGAGTGAAAGGTGGAGAGACTGAGGTACGGGAGGGGACTGAAGATAAAATACTGCATCTGGTAAAAACTTAATAGAGGATGTGCAGAAAAACTATATGGACAAAAGTATCGGGACATTTTTTTTCTCAGGAAAATGCAGTTTTTCCTCACAAAGTTGGAGGAACAACCATGAGCTAGAAGTTCCAAACCTTGTCCAGCATGACACAAAGTGCACAAGCTCCATGAAGATCTGCTGTACATGGGTTGAAGTGGAAGATCTCCTGCTATTGAGCTTCAACATTATTTGGGATGAATGTGAATGCGGACTGCACGCCAGGTCTCCTCACCTCACCTACATCACTACCTGACTTTACTCATGAATCTCCAAAAAGCTCCTCTGAAGAGTGGAGGTTATTATAACAGCAAATGGCATGTTTGAAAAGAAGCACATTTCAATCTTATGATATATTTTAAGCTTTTTTGTCTTATCAGGTAAACAGTAATCTGATCCAAAATTTGCAAACATAAAAAAGAGTAGAGAAAATAAAAATGGCTAAATTTAAGAGCAGCGTGTCCTCGTTCATTTTTTCTTCATGGGGTCTTTAATTTTTTGAAAAAGTTATGAAAGGAATCACAACTAGCATGTTAATTACACCTACACAGTGTCGCAAGTTATGCTATTAAAATGTGAAAACACTGAGGCTAGTTTTAAAACACACCAACAGATGGCAGCACCAGGCTACACACAAAGTCACAAGAAGCACCGACCTTCATAAGTCGGTTTCCCAAAAGACATCGTCCCGTGTACATCAGGAGTCATGCGACTGGTGCTGTTCTGACCACGTGCGTTACCACGTCTGCGAGTTCTGCAAGAAACTGGATGCTCCAGGAAAACAGTGCACTCGAAACAACACAATCTCTCTTCCACACACACCCTACTTAACAGATTTGACTCCTGTGGACTTCGCCCTCTTCCTAAAGATGAAGATACAGTTAGGAGTTTTGACACCGTTGTGGAGATCCAGCGTGAACAGCAGAAGATGCTTGACACACTTCAAAAAGAAGACTTCCAGGACACATTCCAGAAGAACACTAGGGGGCGCTGTATAGCTGTGTAAGGGGACTATTTTGAAGGTAATCATGTGGATAAATAGATAAATATAAAAAAAGTACTTTCTTGTAAACAGAGTGAGTCTCGAAACGTTCTGATACCAACTCATGTTGTTTTACTGAAAATAAAATGACAGGTGTTTAAATCCAGATGAACAGAATTACTTTAAAATCTAATTGTATCAACACAGCAGCAAATATTGCTGCAATTCCAGCGTCAATGTCCCACGCGATATACACAGTGTGTCCTCTATAGCGTGTCCTCTGTAGCGTGTCCTGTAGTGTGTTCCCTGTAGCGTGTCCTGTAGTGTGTCCCCTGTAGCGTGTCCTGTAGTGTGTCCTCTGTGGCGTGCCCTGTAGTGTGTCCTCTGTAGCGTGTCCTGTAGTGTGTCCCCTGTAGCGTGTCCTGTAGTGTGTCCTCTGTGGCGTGTCCTGTAGTGTGTCCCCTGTAGTGTGTCCCCTGTAGTGTGTCCTCTGTAGCGTGTCCCCTGTAGTGTGTCCTCTGTAGTGTGTCCTCTGTAGCGTGTCCTGTAGTGTGTCCCCTGTAGCGTGTCCTGTAGTGTGTCCTCTGTGGCGTGTCCTGTAGTGTGTCCCCTGTAGTGTGTCCTCTGTAGCGTGTCCCTTGTAGTGTGTCCTCTGTAGTGTGTCCTCTGTAGCGTGTCCTGTAGTGTGCCCTCTGTGGCGTGTCCTCTGTAGCGTGTCCCCTGTAGCGTGTCCTGTAGTGTGTCCTCTGTGGCGTGTCCTGTAGTGTGTCCTCTGTAGCGTGTCCAGTAGTGTGTCCTCTGTAGCGTGTCCTGTAGTGTGTCCCCTCTAGCGTGTCCTGTAGTGTGTCCTGTGGTGTGTCCCCTGTAGCGTGTCCTGTAGTGTGTCCTCTGTGGCGTGTCCTGTAGCATGTCCTCTGTAGTGTGTCCTCTGTAGCGTGTCCTGTAGTGTGTCCCCTGTAGCGTGTCCCCTGTAGCGTGTCCTGTAGTGTGTCCTCTGTAGTGTGTCCTCTGTAGCGTGTCCTGTATCGTGTCATCTGTAGTGTGTCCTGTAGTGTGTCCTCTGTAGTGTCCCTTGTAGAGTCCCCTGTAGTGTGTCCTTTAGCGTTTCCTCTGTGGTGTGACCTCTGTAGCGTGTCCTGTAGCATGTCCTGTGTAGTGTGTCCTGTAGCGTGTCCTGTAGCATGTCCTGTGTAGTGTGACCCCTGTAGCGTGTCCTCTGTAGTGTGTCCTGTAATGTGTCCTCTGTAGCATGTCCTCTGTAGTGTGTCCTGTTGCATGTCCTGTGTAGTGTGTCCTCTGTAGTGTGTCCTGTAACGTGTCCTCTGTAGTGTGTCCTGTAGCGTGTCCTGTGTAGTGTGTCCTCTGTAGCGTGTCCTCTGTGGCGTGTCCTGTAGTGTGTCCTCTGTAGCGTGTCCAGTAGTGTGTCCTCTGTAGCGTGTCCTGTAGTGTGTCCCCTCTAGCGTGTCCTGTAGTGTGTCCTGTAGTGTGTCCCCTGTAGCGTGTCCTGTGGCGTGTCCCCTGTAGCGTGTCCTGTAGTGTGTCCTCTGTGGCGTGTCCTGTAGCATGTCCTCTGTAGTGTGTCCTCTGTAGCGTGTCCTGTAGTGTGTCCCCTGTAGCGTGTCCTGTAGTGTGTCCTCTGTAGCGTGTCCTGTAGTGTGTCCTCTGTAGTGTGTCCTCTGTAGTGTGTCCTGTATCGTGTCATCTGTAGTGTGTCCTGTAGTGTGTCCTCTGTAGTGTCCCTTGTAGAGTCCCCTGTAGTGTGTCCTTTAGCGTTTCCTCTGTGGTGTGACCTCTGTAGCGTGTCCTGTAGCATGTCCTGTGTAGTGTGTCCTGTAGCGTGTCCTGTAGCATGTCCTGTGTAGTGTGACCCCTGTAGCGTGTCCTCTGTAGTGTGTCCTGTAATGTGTCCTCTGTAGCATGTCCTCTGTAGTGTGTCCTGTTGCATGTCCTGTGTAGTGTGTCCTCTGTAGCGTGTCCTCTGTAGTGTGTCCTGTAACGTGTCCTCTGTAGTGTGTCCTGTAGCGTGTCCTGTGTAGTGTGTCCTCTGTAGCGTGTCCTCTGTAGTGTGTCCTGAATTGTGTCCTCTGTAGTGTGTCCTGTAGCATGTCCTGTGTAGTGTGTCCTCTGTAGCGTGTCCTGTAATGTGTCCTTTGTAGCGTGTCCTCTGTAGTGTGTTCTGTAGCGTGTCCTGTAGCATGTCCTGTGTAGTGTGTCCTCTGTAGTGTGTCCTGTAATGTGTCCTCTGTAGCGTGTCCTGTGTAGTGTGTCCTGTGTAGTGTGTCCTGTGTAGTGTGTCCTCTGTGCGTGTCCTCTGTATCCTAGGCTCTAATTAAAGTGTACAAAGTGTGTTTCTACAGAACTCAGATCTCAACCCTGAAAACACTGATTACACCCCAGACCTAAACACACTCCAGAATCTAGTGGAAGATCTTCCTGGAAGAGTGGAGCTGATCATCAGTGCAATGTGGAATAGTGTTTAAAAAGAAGTGCACACTTATTTTACTCTTAAACTTACGCTGTGTCCACAAAATCTTTTAGCAAATAGTGTAGATTTGAGATGTTTTCCTTTCATTTTCCTCCCTCTTTCTCTCTTTCTCTCTCCCTCTCTCTTTCTCTTCCTCCCTCTTTCTCTCTTTCTCTCTCCCTCTCTCTTTCTCTTCCTCCCTCTTTCTCTCTTTCTCTCTCACTCTCTCTTTCTCTTCCTCCCTCTTTCTCTCTTTCTCTCTCCCTCTCTCTTTCTCTCTCCCTCTCTCTTTCTCTTCCTCCCTCTTTCTCTCTTTCTCTCTCCCTCTCTCTTTCTCTCTTTCTTTTTCATGACTGAAAGAATGGACTAGATGTTTTTCCTCCCCCTTCCCCACACTCAATCCTCCGCCTCCACGTTTAAACACAGCTTTTACCCGGCTGACAAAATCATGAAATCAGACGGCTGAGCGGTCGTAGTGGAGCGAGCTGAGGCGAGCGTGGGCTTCTGTACGTCTGAATCACCGCGAGGAAAAAGAAAACTAATCAGTAGGAATGCGAGATTTCAGCTCCCAGAAGTGGGTCTGAGAGCTTCACACGTACAGTGTCCACAAAACAGACAAATCTGTTTATTTATTTATTTGTTATTTATTTGTTTATTTATTTTAATAATTTATAAGACTATTTAGCAGACCTGAGCCTGACCCACGTTCATTAAAGCTCGTCTCTGTCTGATTTGCGATGAGCGTCGACGCCGCCCCCTCGCTCTCAGTCTCCGCCCCCTCGCTCTCAGTCTCCACCCCTCTCTCTCAGTCTCCACCCACTCATTGTCTCTCAAAAACCCTCCCTATAATATTCAGCAGTGCTGTCAGAGAGATCGAGAGGAATGTGTTCTGAGAGAGAGGAGTGCGACCCCTCGAAGTGGGACTGCAGGTAGATTTCCAATCAGAGCCGCGTACAGATGTGGCCAATAAGAATGCGTGTTTCTTCGAACGACTTGCCGCATTTCCTCCCGCGAAGTGCAGCGAAATGCCGCTGAATCCTGTAGGCACTTTTTTCAGAATTTAAATACGTGTTGTGTTTAGCAGATTATCCACCAGGTGGCGCATGGAACAACATACTCTAACTACAGGCTGGTGCAAATTACCTGTAAACACTTCAATGATTCTGGTCATTCATCAGTCTGATAAATCATTAACTGTGTTTAATGTTGTGATGGTGAGAAAACATTCACAATAAAATATAAATACAATATTATTAGACACAAATATTTGATATGGTAATAGGTACATGAATGTAAAGTGAATGATCATTAGATTTGTAAACAGTTTATTGCGGTGCGACTGCATGGTGTTCGGGGGATCATGTACAGAAGTCCACACAACTACTTGCCAACCATCTCATCATTTTCATTGATTTTTTTATTTCAATTAAAAAAATCTATAATTTTTTTTTTTTAGATTTTATAAGTTCTCATCATTTATGCTTTAAAATGTATTTTATAATGAAACGTTTTTGTTATATGTTTATTTGTCTAATAAATGACAAGACATATTTAAGTTTTAATTTTTATGACATAATCCTAAACTATTTTCAGTTCTGTACATTTCAGAATATACACACAGCAGGGAAAATAAGTATTTGACACATCAGCAATTTTTATCAGTAAGGGGATTTCTAAGTGGGCTATTGACACAAAATTTCCACCAGATGTCGCCATCAAGCCAAATATTAAATTTATACAAAGAAATCAGAACATTTAAGTCTACAAGTTGAGTCATAATAAATAAAATGAAATGACACAGGGAATAAGTATTGAACACACTTTATTTAATACTTTGTAGAAAAGCCTTTGTTGGTGATTACAGCGTCTAGACGCCTCTTGTATTTTACTGATAAAAATGCTGATGTGTCAAATACTTATTTTCCCCGCTGTATATCTAGTTTATAATCTCTACACAAGAATGAAAGATGCCTGTGATAAACGTACAGTTAAACCAGAAAAAGGCACAGCAATCATTAACACTTCAGATGTGTAAATGATGTGTAGGAGAGACGGCACATAAACGTATGACGCTAGAAAACGTGTTAACATATACCTCAGAGTTTTCAGAGCTTCACAGTGAGATTGCTCTCTCTCTCTCTCTCTCTCT
>JBCEWE010000934.1:0-7500 GCA_039877035.1 Silurus lanzhouensis | reverse complement strand
CAACGCTCCTCTGTGTTTGGGCGACCGCTCCTCTGTGTTTGGGCGACCGCTCCTCTGTGTTTGGGCGACCGCTCCTCTGTGTTTGGGCGACCGCTCCTCGGTGTTTGGGCGACCGCTCCTCGGTGTTTTGGGCGACCGCTCCTCGGTGTTTGGGCCACCGCTCCTCGGTGTTTGGGCGACCTCTCCTTGGTGTTTGGGCCACCTCTCCTCGGTGTTTTGGCGACCTCTCCTTGGTGTTTGGGCCACCGCTCCTCGATGTTTTTGGGCCACCGCTCCTCTGTGTTTTTGGGCCACCGCTCCTCGGTGTTTGGGCCACTGCTCCTCGGTGTTTGGGCCACCGCTCCTCAGCTTTTCTTCAGTGTTGGATGCGTATTTTAAATGTTTTAAAGTGTATCTGTGAACAATTTGATTTCCTCCGCCAGTCGTGGAATGAAAAAAAACAGCTATAAAATCCACAGGGATATAACAGAGATTGTGCTGCTACAGAATCAGGGTCGTGAGATTGGACTAGTGCGCTCTCTGACCGTCCAATCAAAGGATGTGGAAATGCTGATGTGATTAGACACCTGCGAGATGGGCTCTGTGTCACCAACTCGAAATCTGATTGGTTAAAGAAACATTTTTAAGAAACATGGGTGTTAGGCTGAAAATTTCTCTGATTTTCGATGACATCACATGATCTGACAGCTGAAATCTGATTGGCAAAAGCAGCGCGACCGAGAACAACGCTATAAAATACATTTTTAGGAATAATTTAATACATATTCAAGGAAAAAGGTGATTCTGTGATTTTGATTGTGTTTATTCCAGCAGAGAAGGTCTTGCAGGTCCTGATGGTGTACCACTGTTATACATACATGAAGAACTTTTCCACACGTGGATCCCAATAAATCTCATTTTTTTGTCTCTTTTTCGTAAAAACATGCTCATCTAACTGTGAGATTATTTCCACAATCTATCAGCTATCAGCTCGGCTCCGCTCGGCTCCCCCGGGGTGCACCACATCCACAAGTTCACATCCTCCAACTCTTTTTCCATTTTCCCCATTAAATCTGCTCTTTATTTTCCCCCTCTGGCTGATGAGATATCGTCTTCTATCTGTTGCTTGACAATCAGTCAAAAACACACAATCCAGACTTTCTGCAATGTGATTTCCGCCTTTCAAGTCTTATTAAAGCTGATGAATTGGCCTCTAGTCACTCGTGCATGCCAAGGGGGGGCCGGGTTGCCATGACAACATGATATAACATATCTATAGTAAAGAAACGTGTGTGTGTGTGTGTGTGTGTGTGTGTGTGTGTGTCTTTGTTCAACATGTGTTCGTTACATTCACACCAGATTTCCTCCGCTGAATACAGAGCGATTCAGAGTGTATTATCGCTCTGCTCACCACGATGCCAGACGCAATCGCAGGAAGCCGTCATTGAGAATTTCTCTGAAAGTATTTCTTCACCAAAAGACCAAGGCGTTGTCCTACCGACTGACTTTGGTTTCCATGGCGACCGCATGAACACCAGATTTCCTTGTGGTCTCCGTGCTCCTCTTTGCAGCCAGCGCTGATTAGAGTCACGACTATTACTAGAGCCTCGTTGTTCATCACCGAGTGAAACGGGCGGGTCTTGGATAAATCCAGCATCCTAACGATGTTGGATCCTGGCCAGGTTTCTCCCCAGTGTCTGCCTTCTTGGACGTCATCTCAATCTCTTCTTGTCAGGAGAACCGACCCACTAAACTCCTGGGATGAAGCGAGTCTGGTGCTTTGTGGATTAGAGGGCAAAAGTGGAGAATTCTGGGAGATGGTTTGTGTCAGATACTGCAGAAAGGATTGAAAAAACTAAACTCACTACACAGCCCCCCTACCTCATCCTACCATTTTTGCACAACGCCCCCTACCTCATCCTACCATTTCTGTACAGCGCCCCTACCTCATCCTAACATTTCTGTACAGCGCCCCTACCTCATCCTACCATTTCTGTACAGCGCCCCCTACCTCATCCTACCATTTTTGCACAACGCCCCCTACCTCATCCTACCATTTCTGTACAGCGCCCCTACCTCATCCTACCATTTTTGCACAACGCCCCCTACCTCATCCTACCATTTCTGTACAGCGCCCCTACCTCATCCTACCATTTCTGTACAGCGCCCCCTACCTCATCCTACCATTTCTGTACAGCGCCCCCTACCTCATCCCACCATTTTTGCACAACGCCCCCTACCTCATCCTACCATTTCTGTACAGCGCCCCTACCTCATCCTAACATTTCTGTACAGCGCCCCTACCTCATCCTACCATTTCTGTACAGCGCCCCTACCTCATCCTACCATTTCTGTACAGCGCCCCCTACCTCATCCTACCATTTTTGCACAACGCCCCTACCTCATACTACCATTTTTGTACAGCGCCCCCTACCTCATCCTACCATTTTTGCACAACGCCCCCTACCTCATCCTACCATTTTTGCACAATGCCCCCTACCTCATCCTACCATTTTTGCACAACGCCCCCTACCTCATCCTACCATTTTTGCACAACGCCCCCTACCTCATCCTACCATTTTTGCACAACGCCCCCTACCTCATCCTACCATTTTTGTACAGCGCCCCCTACCTCATCCTACCATTTTTGCACAACGCCCCCTACCTCATCCTACCATTTTTGCACAACGCCCCCTACCTCATCCTACCATTTTTGTACAGCGCCCCTACCTCATCCTACCATTTTTGGAAAAACACTCATCTCAACCTGTCTTTTTTGCACAATGTTGGATGAAGCCACTGATAAATCACCAGTTACTTTTTTACTTGCAAGAAACAGATTTTTTTTAAAGATTTTACATTTTTAGCAAAAAGAAATCTTTCAGCATAATTATTTCATCATTTGTTTTTAATTTTCATACTCGACATCTGAAAGCTCTAAACAGCCACTGAAGCCCATTGTAATGTTTGCAGGTCACCGGATCTCATAGTCTTCCGGTAAGTCATTACACACTGCTGTGGAATTTACCAGAAGCTCTCACCTGTGTTTTTTTCAAAGGCAGCCAGATTCGGAGACCCGTGAATAGGCTTACGGGATCGGCAGGATAAAGAAAAACACAGTTTGCTATTACAAGCCATTTTTCTTGTGGAGTGGTGAGAAGTTTGTAAAGGTTTCCGATACTAAGCTCTAGAGAGAAAAGAAGAAAGCGGGAGTTTTACCCTGAAGAAAACTTTACAATGATTTTTTGCAAGAAAAAAAACGAGACTCAACGGGAAGATAAAAGGAAAAAAGGAGAAGCAGCTGAATGCTGAATGATCAGGAGTTTTTCGAGGTTATTTGCAGTAGGAGGTCTGACAGAAGTTATATTTTAGAGGTGTAGATAGAGAGAGGACACGTTTCTGAGCTTCAAACATCCTGAAAATAAATGAGTATCTGATTAATTATACTAATTATACCACACACACACACACACACACACACACACACACACACACACACACACACACACACACACACACACACACACACACACAGTATGCCAAAAGTATTGGGACACCATATGTGTTTTTTTCCCAGTCTGTGAGCACAAAGTTGGAGGTACACTATTGTACAGGACGTCTTTGAAAACCAGCTCCATGAAGATCTGCTTTCCATGGAGCTCCAACCCTATTGAACATGAATGTGAACGTTGACTGCAGCCCAGGCCTCCTCATCTCACCTACATCACTACCTGACTTTACTCACACCCTTGTGGCAGAATGAATCTCCACTAAATCAAGTGGAACATCTTCCCAGAAGAGTGGAGCTCATACTAACAGTAAATAGAAACTAAATGTGGAATGAGATGTTCAAAAAGAGGCACATTCTAAATCCTATTGCTTCATTCAGACATTTATATAAATCCTCATTTTAAACCCAACAAACAAAGTTGAACTCAGACCTTCAGACTGCAGTGTTTTGCAAGTTTTTTTCTATCCCACTGAAGGTTTATTGTTGGAGATAAACATCACTTTAAATCTCTGTGGAGCGATTTCAGAGCTCAGTGTAACAGAACACAGCTGGAGCAGATTTCACTCTCTGTGCTAAAGAATGACCGTCAGAAAAAAAAGAAAAGAAAAGAAAAGGAGCAAAAGGACCAAACAGAATTAAAAAAAGATAAATAAGAGAAAAATGAGAAAAACAAAAAACAGAAAAAAAAATAATAGGAGACAAATTTTAAACAAAAGCAGCAAATAAAAAAGCAATTTAAAAAAAGATGGAATAAATAAAAACAATATAAAACAAAAAGAATGCAATTAAAAAAGAGAGAAAAAGAGAAAAAAGGGACCAAAAACACAAGACACACATTAACAATAAAAATTACAAAAAAAGAAGAAAAAAAGCAGCAGTGTGTGAATGGAAGTTGGTGGGAGAAAGTGTGTGTGTGTGTGTGTGTGTGTGTTCTAATGACAGAAACATTGGGCGGCCATCTTGGCTCAAGCATGGTCTCTGTGGGAGAGTTTCTCGCTATGCTTCGGTAACTTCACACACACTGTGAGAAAGTCCGGTCCGCAGCAACGCCTCACTTTTCACAACATTCTGAAAAAGGAGGAGGAGAAGGAAGAGAAGGATGAAGAGGAGGAGGAAAAGGAGAAGGAAGAGGAGAAGGATGTTCTGAGCTGAGCTGCAGCAGAGGGAATTCTGGGAGAAACGCTCACCTGGGTGGGTGGGGAGTGTTGAGGGGTTTAGTGTGTGTTCTGTCAGATAATAAAACTCAAACATACTGCAATGGAGTACACACCCTGTGGGCTGTGTGTGTGTGTGTGTGTGTGTGTGTGTGTGTTTGCAGAGGAGTGGAATAATTACCACTGCTTCTCTCTGAGGTCATTAGAATTTATTTATTACCCAACAAATAAGGGAGAAATAATTAAAAATCAGGGTATCAGTACAAACATGTAATTAAATTCCACATGCAGTAAAACGAAGCGCTTTATTAATTATTCAGATCAGCTTGAGCCCAAAGCACCGCCCACTCGCCACCTTAATGAAGATAAACAGCAGCGTCAGAGAGACACCAGGGGAAAAACTTCCAACAGCTGGAACACATCTCTAACACATCCGAACACGTGCAAGCATACCAAAGAATCTCCACTAAAGACGTCCTCAGACCACATAGTTTGAGGTCTGCTGGTCTTCACGTGAAGAACACGGACAAGGTTTCGGCTGACAGGAAGGACAGATGACATTACAGATTTGGAATGATCCTCAGAAGATTTCACTTCCTTTAAAAGATTACACCTAAATCTCCTACTCACCCAGAAGTTCATAGGTTCCTGTTTGAGTCTGGTTCTTCTCCAGTTCCTTATGTCTTCTAAAGCAAGAAGACAAAGATCTTGACCTCAACAAACCCTGTCAGTGTCATTAGATTCTTCTGCTGGAATGAGCAAACATCTGAAGCTTTAACACCAGATTTACCTGCTCTTGATCCTAACCTAGATCTGGTCTGGTTGCTCTTGCTGTCAACATTCAGAAATGTCATCAGGAACTTCTACAGGAATGAAAGACTTAACACTAAGACTTCTGGTATATCGATTTAAATCAATCAAAAGCTCATTGTGCAAGCCCTTTACTGTGGGGTTCCACTAGAGATCATTTAGCCCCCCTGAAAACAGCCCAAAGTATCTTCTGGTCTTTTTGGTTCTTAGTCGGTGAAGTATTTTTGGGTGATTTGAGTAAAAAACGATGTGACCAAATGGCAGCGTCTGAGTGAAAAAGAAAAAGGTTGAATTTTCGCATGAGGCTAAAATCCCAGAGACAGAACAAACACCAAGCGCTCGGACTCAGACGATTGATCTGAAGCAGGAACATCACAATACGAAGGAGAAGCTTGTGTTGATTTTAGAACGAAACACCGGTGCTACGAACACTCCAGTCCAGTCCGGTTCAGTCCAGTCCAGTCCAGTCTGGGTCATGTGACATGGACAAAGACAAATATAAGAACATTCTATTCACAACCGTAACCCGCGAGCTGATCAATGAATTTACAATACTGAGCATCAAAGCGTGACTGCTTTTTCACGTAATCTGGTGGACAAACGTTGTCCTTTATTGTCGTCCTTTATTGTCGTCCTTTAATGTATCCTTTTAATGTCGTCCTTTAATGTCGTCCTTTTAATGTCGTCCTTTTAATGTCGTTCTTTTATTGATGTCTTTTAATGTCGTCCTTTAATGTCATTCTTTTTAATGTTGTCTTTTAATGTCGTCCTTTAATGTCGTCCTTTTAATGTTGTCTTTTAATGGCGTCCTTTTAATGTTGTCTTTTAATGGCGTCCTTTTAATGTTGTCTTTTAATGGCGTCCTTTTAATGTTGTCTTTTAATGTTGTCTTTTAATGGCGTCCTTTTAATGTTGTCTTTTAATGGCGTCCTTTTAATGTTGTCTTTTAATGGCGTCCTTTTAATGTCATCTTTTAATGGCGTCCTTTTAATGTTGTCTTTTAATGGCGTCCTTTTAATGTCATTCTTTTTAATGTTGTCTTTTAATGTCGTCCTTTTAAGTCGTCCTTTTAATGTCGTCCTTTTAATGTTGTCTTTTAATGGCGTCCTTTTAATGTTGTCTTTTAATGGCGTCCTTTTAATGTCATCTTTTAATGTCGTTCTTTTAATGGCGTCCTTTTAATGGCGTCCTTTTAATGTTGTCTTTTAATGGCGTCCTTTTAATGTTGTTTTTAATGGCGTCCTTTTAATGTTGTTTTTAATGGCGTCCTTTTAATGTCATTCTTTTTAATGTTGTCATTTAATGTCGTCCTTTTAAGTCGTCCTTTAATGTCGTCCTTTTAATGTTGTCTTTTAATGGCGTCCTTTTAATGTTGTCTTTTAATGGCGTCCTTTTAATGTTGTCTTTTAATGGCGTCCTTTTAATGTTGTCTTTTAATGGCGTCCTTTTAATGTCGTCCTTTTAATGTTGTGTTTTAATGGCGTCCTTTTAATGTTGTCTTTTAATGGCGTCCTTTTAATGTCATCTTTTAATGTCGTCCTTTTAATGTGTCATTTTAATGTTGTCCTTTAATGTGTTCCTTTAATGTGTCCTTTTAATGTGTTCTTTTAATGTCGTCCTTTAATGTGTCCTTTTAAAGTATCATTGTAATGTATCCTTTTAATGTCGTCCTTTAATGTCGTCTTTAATGTTGTCCTTTAATGTTGTCCTTTAATGTGTCCTTTTAATGTGTTCTTTTAATGTCGTCCTTTAATGTGTCCTTTTAAAGTATCATTGTAATGTATCCTTTTAATGTCGTCCTTTAATGTCGTCCTTTAATGTCGTCCTTTAATGTTGTCCTTTAATGTGTCCTTTTATGTGTCTTTTTAATGTCTTGTTTCTTTTAATGTGGTCCTTAATGTGTCTCTTTTAATGTGTCCTTTTAAATGTGTCCTTTTAATGTGTTCTTTTAATGTCGTCCTTTATTGTGTCCTTTTAATGTGTTCTTTTAATGTGTCTTTAATGTCATTGTAATGTCATCCTCTTTAATGTCGTCCTTTAATGTCG
>JBCEWE010000044.1:0-46891 GCA_039877035.1 Silurus lanzhouensis | reverse complement strand
GTTTAATGTACCTTTCTTGTAAGAAGCCCACCATGAAGGTTTTCCCCTATTTCATGTCCAACTGCAGTATTTATGGAGCTCCTTTGCCAATCTTTGTCCATAGTCTAACACATAGCATCAGCTTTTTGAAAACAAACTTGACATTTCCTCACAGACCAAATAACTGACACTAAGTTCATTATTTCACTGTATGGTGTAACAGATTGTTTCCTGTACATATGAAAACTAACTCCTGAATCTTAATTACACCAACAATCAGGGACTTCAAAAGTGGAAAATGTCAGAGCCTGCAACGTGACCATCAGACTTAATTTGTCATTACAACCGTGACGGGAAAAATGCAAAGCCAACTCTGTGCCATGAGTCCCAATCAGTACGTTGCGTGTTCATATCACGTCGAGGTCATGGTTGCAGGACTCTTGCTTTGTGGCCTCTTTTAGCAGCTGCTTTATCTTTGATTGTCTAATGTGGAGACTGAATTTGTCCAAAGTGGACTCTGTCTCATCAAATTAACGTTAGTACAATATAACCCTCCTATAACATGTTCCCAAACTTTGTCAATTTGCTCTAGCTGACAAAAAAAAGATAACTCTAAAATAGTGACTAAGATGTATTCACAATTCAAGTTTCAGTGACACGTCAAATAATGTCACAGTTAAAGTATGTTTATACCAATGATATTTGCATGGAAGAATCATGAGAATATCTTTTGGGTTAGTTTTCCCAGTATCCAACATAAAAAGGAGAGTGTATCCGGGCACCAACATCGAGGACTGGACAAGGTTTGTAAAAACGCGGTTCCCAAAAGAAGTTGACTCTCCCACATACAGTACAAAAATAGAAACGTCAGAAGGCCGTTTTTCCGGCTTAGGCACAGCCATCAAGTGAAGACCTGCCAGCTGTGCATGAGCCAGGGATCACGTGGTGAAGGATTGCCCAGACTTCAAGAGCTTTAAGTATGAGAAGAAAGGGCACTTTGCGAGGGACTGCAACACAGTAACGTGCCCGGATTGCAATCTGCCTTCAAATAAGTGTGAGTGTTGGATGGGGAATGAGGAGGAGGAGGAGGAGGATGACCAGCAGGTGGATGGGCAGTTGCATGAACCAGACAGTGAGCGGCGAGAAGAGGAAACAACAACACAAAAGGGAGAAACAACAATGGACAACCAGGAGGATCACTTACAGCAGGACGGGGAATCTGAACCCAAATAAAGCTAACTTAATGTTTGCAAAACGCTTTGGACGCGGTGGAGAAGGAAGACCAAGGGAAAGAGACATCAGTGGACATACAACAGGACGGAGACTCATGGACTCAAATGGAGTTGACGGACAGCCTGCAAAATGACATGAACACAATGGAATCCGACCATTCAGCATGTAAGGAACAAGCAACAGGAATAAAAGATGAAAAGGGGATAAAACTGCGTCTTTATGTTACAAAGTATTTAAAAAATGTAGTACAGTGTCTCTGTATTTTCTGAGCAGCGCTGCAGCGCCCCCTGTCATCAAACAGGTGAACACTTCCCAAGGAAAAACAATCAATCAATCAGTGTATCGTTCAAGGCTGAGCAGAGAACATTGATCAGTACAGATAAGACACTATACAGTGCATTTGAAGAATACATTCACTTGTTTTAAGTTCAGTGTTACTCTGATTTAATTTTTTAATTTTTTAATTTATTTTTTAGAACGATCACGAAAACACAATGAATTTTTTCAAATTGTCGGGTAATCTCAGCTAAAATATAATTATAAATACTGTGTGTATGTGTTATGTTCAAAAATAGATTAAATTAATAAAAGGTGCACATGACATACATATTAGGTCTAAACATTAAGCATCGATTTTAGATGCATCTTCAATGGAATGAATTTGTGTAGGCAGAACACCAATAAAAAGGAACTACATACCTGTTTTTACTAACGAGCCTCCTGAACACACAACATATGTACCTTTCTCCTCTTCATCATATCAGCTACCTCTCTCCCTTTACTGGTAATAGTAATTGGGACCCGCACTAAGAGTGCACTGGCTTGTGCAACCCTATTGGCTGGGTTTTTCCTATCGATCTGTCTAATTTATATGTCTATCTGCCTGCTTGTCTGTATTAACATTTTTTTTCCCCACTATTAGGTAACCATCTACTTGTTTATTCTGTATGTCTGTGTTTGAAAGACAAAGGAGAATAATTATTTTATTATTGTTTTGATTTCTAATGAAAATAAAGACACTGTCAGAAGTGGGATTTGAACCCACGCCTCCATGTGGAGACCAGAACACTCAGTTTCCTGGAAAGTATTGAACCTTGAGTCTGGCGCCTTAGACCGCTCGGCCATCCTGACATACAAGCATGTGTTTCTCATCCCCTTAGTGGCTAAAACTATTTTTACAAATTTCTATTTACTTGTTTGTCTTATCTATCCTTCTGTTTCGTGTTTCTTATCTATCTACGTCAGTCTTATCTGATTTTTGTCTGAATGCATACATATGCCTGCTCATCGATCCTATCGATCTATTGATCTATCTAATTTATATATCCATCTGCCTGCTTGTCTGTATTAACAGTTTTGTTCTTTGTCTTTCCCACTATTAGGTAACCACCTACTTGTTTGTTCTGTATGTATGTGTTTGAAAGACAAAGGAGAATTCATTTTATTTTTTTTGTTTTGATTTCTAATGAAAATAAAGTTACTGTCAGAAGTGGGATTTAAAACCATGCAGAGACCAGAACACTCAGTTTCCTGAAAGGTACTGAACCTTGAGTCTGGTACCTTTCAAATATTAGTTTGTCTATCTGTCTATCCATTCTGCCATTTGTCCACCTTTTTGTCTATCTACCTGTCTGTCAGATTTATATTTCTTTCTGAATGCTTATCTTATTGTCTGATTGTATGTGAATCTCTTGAAAAAAGCACTGAAAACATGTAATATTTTGAAAACTTTGAAATGTATGTAATTGTTTTATGTACAGTGTATTGTTTTTTGTTTTTTTTATATATATATAAGTGTAAATTTAACATAAATATGTAATACTTGTTCTTTTGGCATAAAAAAAAAGATATATATAAATGTGTCAAAAAAAAATGTCTCTGCCACAGTGTGGGGCTTTTTTTTGATTAGGCTACGAGTTCAGCTACCAAGTAGCTCACTTTGAGATCTCTCTCATTCACCTTTGTGTTTGTTTTTCATTAAAGTTGATAAAGTTTAAAGTCATTAATTCTATTGTCATGAATAAACAATGTCATTATTGCGCCACCTACTGTCACCCAATTACTGTACATGGTGGAGTATTTTCATTAATCTGACAGTCACTACATCAGAGAAACAGCCACTAAACAATGCAAATTATTTTCAGTAACTTAATAATCATTTTTTGGAGCAATGTAAGACCAGCTCTCTCATCCACACTGCCAAATACATCAGTTGTTTGTACAGGATGAAGGCACTATAAAATTCTCATCACACTGTTAAAGAGAGAGAGAGAGAGAGAGAGAGAGAGAGAGAGAGAG
Source organism: Silurus lanzhouensis (assembly GCA_039877035.1). Lineage (NCBI taxonomy): Eukaryota > Metazoa > Chordata > Actinopteri > Siluriformes > Siluridae > Silurus > Silurus lanzhouensis. Next base: position 43,381 of record JBCEWE010000044.1, on the reverse strand, counting down.
AGAGAGAGAAAGATACATCATAAACATATTATAAAACAAACAAATGATTAATAATATTTACTCAAAATTAAGCAAAAATTAAGCACTGACAGTGCCACTAGAGGGCAGTGTGAGACTGACAATTGTCAATGTGACCTGCGTGTTACAATTCAACTGTTTATATAACTAATGCAGTTCTTTTTCTTTGTCTTCTTCTTTTTCTTCCTCTTATTATTATAGTTATTATTATTAGTGTTATTCGTTTCTTTTTCTCCAAACTTTGTTCATCATTGTAAAAGCCCATATGGGTTCTTTTTTGTAGCCCACTTTGGCCCCATTTTTAACACCTATTTGGGACCCAAGTGGGCCCATTTTAAGAACACCTATATGGGTCCCACTTAGAGCCCACCATGAACCCATCAGTGGCCCCTCTGGGCTAACACACATAGGGCCCATGTGGAGCCGATGGACAAATTTCTCTAGGCCCCATTTGGGTTGCCCATGCAGGGCCCAAGTGACAGCTAATCAAAAACCCGCATGGGGCCCACATGACAATGTTGGCTGGGAAAATGAAATAAAGTGTTAACAGCTGTGTGTGTGTCTGTGTGTTACAGACTCAGAATATGACTTCCTCTTTCACACCAAGACAGAAGGTAGAGCCAAATAAAGAAAATGCCCCAGCAGTAGACACAGTTCCTGCTGTAGAAGAGCTTACAACTGTGGATGAGAAACCAGCTCCACCTCATGCTCCAGCTGTAGAACAGAGTCCAGTTCCACCTCAAGTTCCAGCTGTAGAACAGAGTCCAGCTCCACCTCATGTTCCAGATGTGCAGGATGTATCCATGGCTGCAGCACCTCAGAAGCGCTTAACCATTTACAAATGGATGAAATGAACATGATCCTAAAAACAGGAGAAGCAGGAGTCAAGTCGATGAGTATACACACACACACACACACACACACACACACACACACACACACACACACACACACACAGGCAGTTTCAGTAATATCTCTCTCTCTCTCTCTCTCTCTCTCTCTCTCTCTCTCTCTCTCTGCAGATGATCACCTGATCTATGTGAAGACACTGATCATGTTAATGATTTATCACAATAATCAACAATGATTTAACAAGGTAGGAAGCAGATATTTTTAAAAAAGGCTCGCGGGTGACTCATGTGGTCCTTGCGGGCCAAGTTGGTGACCCCTGCTATAGAGCATGTCTGAGTACAGCTGAGGAGAGCAGAGAAGGAACACAGACACGACCCCCATCTTCTGGCTTGATTCAGATTCTTTAGCAGAATCTTTTCAGAGAGTTTTACTTTATACCATACAGATTGTTTCAGATATGAAGATATTTTAACTGGACATTTTTTTTAACAGTAAGATTTTTATTAAAACATTTTATTCATATTTCATAGAAGTATCATATGATATTCGTGATACTCGTTTTGAAAGTACTCAGTATCGGATTGAAAATAACATGATTGGTATCGCTCATCACTATCGATGACACCACACTGTAAAAAAAAAATAATAATAATCTGTAAAAAAACAGTAAAAAGACTGGCAGCAGGGCTTCCAGAGATCCGTTAAATTACAGAAATAACCATTTTACAAAATTACTAGCAAAAAACTGTAAAAATACAGAATAGACTTTATGGTAAAAAGTACTTAAATTACAGAATATTACTGTTGATAAAAAATTTTTAAACTATAGAAAAACAGATAAATTCTGTCAAATACCATAGAAAAACAACCAACTGTCAGGTTAATCACCATAAATTTAAGGTTTTAATTTGTTATTTTATAAAACTGATCTGTCCATTTACATTAATTTACTGTAAAAGTATTGTTTTCCTCATATACAATAACAATGAAATAAATCCAGAAAGCACATATTTGAAAAGGGTTTGTATATTTAATCTTTGTAAATTAAAAGGCATTTACTGTATAAATACAGATATCATTAATTACAATAATCAAAAAATGTTGTATAAAAATATACTCAATTCATAATACACAGACAAACGTCTGTAGATACATCCTAATATTACAGACATATTACAGTTTAACATTTTTGGACAGTAGAGCAATGAGCTCTACTGTATATTCTGTACTTATAAAAGAAACCTGCACATTCACAGTATTAATAATTGAACAGAAGCACTGTATGTCAAGTTAAATGAACAATCCAATTATAGGAAATAAGTTAGAGCATGCAAAAATACCTACATTAAATGCCAATTGCTGTATACCTTTATACATTTACAATGACATTTTATCCAAAGCAGCATACCAAATCCAAGTTAGTCTGACACAGTAGACACAGCAGTTTATATAAAAAATAAAAAGTGACGTGCACTCTTCAGCTTGTTGAAGATCAGACTCAGTGCCATAGGCTGGAATTAGCTGCAGAGGCTTGGTAGTAGATGCTGGAAAGTCTGCTAGGAGAGCAATACAACAGTCCAGTTTGGAGAGAACAAGAGCTTGGACAGGGAGTTCTGTATCATGGCCCAAAAGAAAGAGTCTGATCTTCATAATGTTGTACAGGGCAAATCTGCAGGATCGGGCCAGTGCAATTTATATATGTGTCAACAATAACACCAAAGTCAGGTCAGCTGAAAACATGAGCAGTTCTGTCTTGGCAGGTCTTGGCAGTCTTTCCAGCTGAAATAGGAGAGAGGGAGAGGAAGAGAGAGGGAGAGAGAGAGAGAGAGAGAGAGAGATTTGTTTGAGAGTGTTGTTATTTCAATAGCGGTAATATGAAAAGCCATGTTTCTAAATGACAGACCCATTGTCATGACTCACAAATGTTTGGGAATCCCTAGCAGAACCTGCAAACGTGAATAATTTTAACAAAAGAGGGATCATACAATATGCATGTAATTTTATATTTAGTATTGTCCTGACTAAGATATTTAACATTAACGATGTTTCCATATGGTCCACAAGTCAAAACGTCTAAAATAATTAAAATAACTACCTTCATGAACCTAAATGGTTTATAAAGGTCTGAATGGTTATAAATGGTTATATAGATGATCTACGATTGTTCTTTTGTTTTGTGACGGTTGTTCACGAGTCCCTTTTCTGTTCTGAATAGAATAGAATAGAATAAAACAGAGAAGAACTGAGGAACTCAAACACAACTATTTAAAAAGGTGCACAAACATTTACATTTAATGCTCCAGAAGGAAACAATGCATTAAGAGCTGAGGGTGAAAACTTTTTGAATTTGAAGATCGAGGTAAATTGTACTTAATTTGCCTTCCGGGAAATATGCAAGTATCTTCTGTTCTGAAGAGCAGTACTAAATGGAAAATAAATACATTTTAATAAAACAAGAAAACTCTTGACATCATGTTTCATCGCTTGTAATTCATCATGCTTCTTTTTGTAGCATCAGTGAATGTTTGCACCTTTTTACAGTTGTGTTTGATTCACTTAATTGTCCTCAGTGTGAAAAGATTAATCAAAAAGTTGCTGGAATTTTTTTTTCTGAAGAACAGCCCTACTCTAAACCCTCACCCTCATGACTCATGCATAAAGATTAAACTACTACTACAAATAATAACAACAAAAAAGTTGATTTGTGCTACACACCTTTGGCATGCTTTTCTGCTGTAGAGCTCCACAGTTTATTCGCACGACCTAAAACAAAGAACGATATTTATGACTGTATTGCAGTCACACATTACATACATATGTTCCACTGAGACAATGATCCAAAAGATCAGCTGAAAAGATTCACGTACATTTATATAACTTACTGTGACTTCACTGTATTGCAGAGGGTTGTTACTCTCTAGAAGTGTCTAAGCTTCTAGCACATTTTCACAATCCAAACAATTCAATATGTAATGACAGTTTACTTCTCCAGCCAAGATCCACTTTCATTCAGAGTTTTTCCCTGCAGCTGTCATGTGACTGTACAAAATACTGCACGCTTTAACTTCAAAACTACATTTAACAACATAAATGCGCAGTCACTATAAAATGTGCTTCACATGTGTGAAACACGTCCCTTAGTCAGCTTATTGTCTTCTGTGGTTTCCTCAGATTCTTGTAGTTTGCGATATTTAGTGGAAATGCGCGTTATCTTAAACATTTCCCAGAGGAACAGCCTGAAACTAATTCAGACCGTTGTGGGCGGAGCTAATTCGGCGGCAATTTTGAATTTGTGTCAGTATGCGCACGCGCGGAGCCGAACCTAAATCTTCTTCTTATTTTTCTTTTATGGCGGGTTGCGAACCAACGAGGAGGATGATCTGAGCAGCGTTGGTCTAGGAGACCAGGAGAACCCGTGCAAGGAATCCAAAAAGTGTTTTGTTGGTTGGCACTATTGATGTTTTTAAGTGCATGTTGCAGGCTGTTTTTTTATTTTATTTTATTTTATTGTTTTTATTTATTTGTTGATTTTTTAGAAAGCTAATTATTTTGAGTTCTTTACTGTTTAAAAATGTTAACATTCAAGGTTTTTTCAGTAAAAAAAATATAAAAAATGGGAACTTTCGGTACTGGACCAATGCCTTATTTTTAATAAAAAAAAAAAAAAAAGTTTGTAGTATTTCAGATTTGAGTTCTGTGTAATTTTTTAAACATTATATTGTATTATATTTGATTAGATTTTTGGATACTGTAGGAAATGTTACTGAAAAAATATAAACCACAAAAACCTAAATTATTAACTTTTTGTTTACTGGGACATGAGCAAATACCACATTTTAATTTATAATAATTTAGGGTGAAAAACAGACATATCATGTCTTTATGAATGATATATGTATTTAGGACCTATGGGAAAATAATATAATGCCAAATAATTGTTAATAGAAGCATTTATTTGCAAGACAAACTTAAAAGAGTAGTAAAAGAAACTGCATAATTTTACTGTATGTAAAAATACTATTATTTAACATTAATAACTTCGCTTTAACCTTCATATGATTAACTGTCTTAATGATTACAAGAATAATCTGTAAATATTAGATATCATTCTATGTAAAAATACAAATCACTCTGAAAATACAGCTCATTTCTTTTGAAAAACAGAACATTTCTATAATATCAAAATACAATCAATTTTTGATACATTTAATGACGGAACGTTAAAATACAGAAAATATATGTAAAACAACAGGCATTTTGTTGTAAATTGAAAAAAAGGTAAATTTCTATAAAAAAAAATACAGACATTTAACTGTAAAAAACCTTTTTTTTAACAGTGTATATAAGCACGCACACACACACACACACACACACACACACGCACACTTTTTTTTCAGATTTTTTTTCTGAGAAAACAAGTTTTGGTTATGTCAAGATCACAAAAAAATTATGTCATGAGAATCAACAAAACTTTTGTATTGTTAAGATCACGAGAAAATTGAATCATGAAAATCAACAACATTTTTATTATGTTGAGATCACGAGAAAACCAAAAAAATATTGTAATACATGGCCTCATAGAACTTCTTCAAACAAATCTAAATTAACATATTGGCACTAAAATATAGCAATATGAAATATGGGATGATATGTACAATGATATATACATGTGCAGTGGAACTTTGGAATCTTAGAGCAAACAGTAGAGTGCAAAACAGTGCAGCAAACATGATTATCAAAATAACAATGCGCTCTTTCACCAATAAGAGCTTCTAAAGAGTAATAAAACAAAGAACTTGCCCACATGAGGAATAAAATCCTCCCATATATTGTTAGAATTCGTTCATTTTCCATCAATCATGTTGTTCCCATAATGCTACTGGCTAGAAAATAGCAGGTTTGAAATGATAGGTGGTGAAAACACCACATCACCACACCTGCAGGGTTCGGTTGCTTGGACAAGATTCCACCAATCTTTAACCAATTATTTTTAGTGGCTCTCATTGTGTTTGTAACTCTAAAGGCTATAAAACCATGCTTCTTTTTATGTTCTGAGTGAGTTAACTAGTAAAGAATAGAAACGATACGTCCCCACGAAGCACTGTGTTGTAAACGAACGAACAACCATCCATATTGCATCTTTATAGATGTATTGGACTAAAAGTGGACCCTATCTTTCGAAATAAAAAATGTGTGACTCGTTAATACAAACAGGTATGTAGTTCATTTTTGTTGATGTGTTCTGCCTACACAAATTCATTCCACTGAAGGTGAATCCATCTCAAATCGATGCTTGATGTTTAGACCTTTAGAATAATATGTAGTTTGTCATATGCCCCTTTTTTTATATAATCTACTTTTTAAACATAACACATGCAAACAACATTTCTAATAATATTTTTGCTGAGATGACCAGACAATTTGAGAAAACTCATTGTGTTTTTTCTCTACATTCTGTTACATAAAGACACAGTTTTCCATTTCGATTACGAAATGACGTCATCGCACTGTCGAGTTATGTGGGAATTTTACACATTAGTATCTGCTTCTAACTGGAAAAGAGCATTAATCAACAACAGGGGACACAGGGAACAACTCCAAATCACTTTTCAGCTCTGGTATTTGGTAGTTCGTACAAGCTTGCAGAGATTGTTCAATTCAGCTCAAGTAGAGTGAATTAGGTTGACAACCTTAAAGAAGGAAACACAAAACAAAAAGAAACAAACAAAATAAAATGAATAAAATAACGCTAATAAAAATAGGCATTCACTTATCTGTAAACAAACCTAACATAAATAAAGATTGTCCCATACAAACTGCCTCGATGTCGAACAAACTGTTCATTTGCATACTAGCTTGTTTCAGCCGTTATTTAAGCAGAGCATTAATATTCTAAGTGTGGTCCCCTGGTGGTCTAGTGGTTAAGACGCAGCGCCCCCACTGCTGCGACCCGGGTTCGATTCCCGGTCAGGGAACCATCCCCAGCCACTCTCAGTGCCGGTCCCAAGCCTGGATAAATTGGGGAGGGTTGCGTTAGGAAGGGCATCCAGCGTAAAACATGTGCCAAATCAAACGTGCGGAGGATCCGCTGTGGCGACCCCTAACGGGAGAAGCCGAAAGAAAGTTTATTAATATTCTAAGTGTACTATTTAAACAAACAAGTGGTATGTCCGCACTTTGTATTTCTTCAGGAACACAAACTATGTACCGTACATTTAGATATTAACCAATACACAACTATTTTCCATATTGCACATTATTCTAATAAAATAACACAAAATGTAGTGGCAAGGAGTCTTTAGATAGAGATTTCTTCATACCATCAGCGTCCCTGAGGTGACCATTTGCTGATGCGCTTTCCCTCATCGCATTTCCAAATCTCACTGCATTCTGAATCCGCGTGGGTGCACCTGCCATGCGAGTTTTCCTTCCGCGTCACTCGGCATTTCCCGACACTTCTCGGCACTCGGTATTCTCCGTCTAATTAATTCAGGTCCGCAGTTTCGCCAATTTCTCGGATTTTAAGTCACGGTTTCGGTTCGCGTCTTAACTTCACACGCACGACGATGTGAGGGCGTTGCTTAGCAACTTTTAGAAGGAAATTTTTTAGTCAGAAACGATTTGTGATTTTAAAAAAGACACCTCTAAAATGCCGATCAATTTCAATTACAATTTCATTGTTCGGTTGGAAGTAGACTCTGCCTTGCACCAAACCGTCCGCATGGTGGGCGCTGCACTAGCGTGTGCAGTCCTACTCGCCGGAACCGGCATATTTGGCATTTTAATTAGCAGATGTGGCGCTGGGGAGAGGAGACCGGAACACAACACCACCAGTCATCAGGTACTCCCCAAAGCAGTGCTTCTGAAGTGATTAGATTTTGGACTGTATTTAAATGCTCAGAGAAGGCTGTCTGGAAATAGATGCTGACAGTGCTCCTGCTTCAATACATACATTGCATTGGACTGCTACAGTGTGTGTGTGTGTGTGTGTGTGTGTGTGTGTGTGTGTGATGTCTAGTACTATATTAAAATACGGGTATGTTTTACTTCAAATGTATGGAAATATGTGCACAATATGCATCAGTTCTTGTAGGTACACTTGCACGGTTTTTGAAGGAACTCGACAGGTCAGTTGTTCTGAACATCTTGGAGAATAAATCACAGATCTTCTGTGGATGTAGTCTGCCTTAAATCCTTCTCTCTTCATGTAATCCCAGACAGACTCCATGATGTTAAGATCAGGGCTGTGTGGAGAATAAAACTATTACTTCCAGGATTTTGTTGTTCTCTATGATGAAGATAGTTCTTAATGACAGAAGTTGTTAATGTGTGATATAGATAAGCGTATTTGAAGCATGAATGAGTACAATGCACTTTGTTTCCAACTTCTGAAACTTTTGGGGATTTGTCAAAATAATAAATGTGTCAGGAGTGTTGATGATCAGGTTTGACGTGGCTTCAGTGTTAGAAGGTCATGAACAGGCTAAAGCCTGGATTATGAATATGCCACGCTACTTTAAAACATAGAGATGGAAGGGTTCTGCCACGATTATTGTATTAAATTGGAAAGAACCTAGTTATCTGAGGACAATGGTGGAAGAGAAAAAAGTTAAAAAATAGAAAAGATGGGTTTTACACAGTTTGTATGTATATAGAGATCTTTATATGCAGGTTTATAATATGTGCATTGACTGTTTTTGAGTTTCAATGCAATTCAAATGCAATTTAATACTATTTAATATTTTGGTGCAAAACAACATATGAAAAGATGTTGAAAATGTCTTATTTCATTACTGCTGATCTTTCGTACTGCAGTTTACAAATTCCTCTTAGCAAACAGAAAAAGGCACATAAATCTTATTTATCAAATAAAAATGCCCTTCAAATAAGTAAGAGAAAGATTTCCTCAGCGTGCCACAGCACAGCATCTAGATCGATCGATAGTGGATTTTACAGACACCAAAAGGTATATGAGGAGCTGTATGAGACGTTGGACACTAAAGAAGGAGAAAAGGATTTATACCGATTGGCCAGGCAGAGAGACCGAGCTGGGAAGGATGTGCTACAAGTTAGAGCAGTAAAGGATGGAGATGGAAATGTGTTGACTAGTGAGAAGAGTGTGTTGAGTAGATGGAGGGAGTATTTTGGGCAGCTGATGAATGAGGAAAATAGAGAGAGAGAGAGAGAGAGAGAGAGAGAGAGAGAAGGTTAGATGGTGTGGAGATGTTACCTAGAAATAGTTACCTGCAAGCCTTTCAGGTTATCTGCAAGCCCTTCAGGGTTTAGCATTTAGGTTTGTAGGCCCTTTCGTCCACAGTCTCTGCAGTTAGCATTAATATATATATTTATATATAATATTATAATATATTAATATATATTAATATATGGTATTACAAGACTTGGATAATGTTGCATGTTGTTTTTAATGTATGCTTTAAACTTGAACTACCCATCTGAGCTGAGGTATACATTTAAATGACTGCCGAGAGTTGTCATGGACCTTTAGGGCCTGCACTGTCCAACAAACACAAACTCTCAAAAACAGTTGGTGAAGCAGGAAGTGGATAGGATCAGTAAGAAGAAGTGAAAGCAGCGATTAAGAGGATGAAGAGTGGAAAGTCGGTTGGACCAGATGACATACCGGTAGAAGCATGGAGATGTTTAGGAGAGATGGCAGTGGAGTTTTTAACCAGATTGTTTAACAAGATTCTGGAAGGTGAGAAGATGCCTGAGGAGTGTGCTGGTACCGATCTTTAAGCATAAGGGTGATGTACAGACCTGCAGTAACTACAGGGGAATTAAGTTGATCAGGTGGTGTCTCCTACTGGATCAAGTCAAGTCAAGTCAAGTTTATTTGTATAGCGCTTTTCACAACAGACATTGTCTCAAAGCAGCTTTACACAAATCAACAGTGATGGTGAATGGTGTGAATTTGTCCCTTATGAGCAAGCTGTGGCGACTGTGGCAAGGAAAAACTCCCTTAGATGTTATGAGGAAGAAACCTTGAGAGGAACCAGACTCAAAAGGGAAACCCATCCTCATTTTGGGTGACATCAAGAGTTTGATCATAAATCTTTCAACAATACAGAACACTGGAGAGTGAGAACTAACATGATTACTGGAGTATAAGATTATAAGTGATGTTCTTTCTGCAGTCTTATACAGTCTATATGGTTAGTAGCTCCGAGTTTTATGAGCTCAGCATTTGTGATCACCACAGATCCAGCATCAGCTTCTCCATGCCAGAGCCTTTAACACTCCAGGAGGTCCAATGCCAAACTCCACACATGTAGCGGGATCCAAATGGCACTGGTACGTCTCTAGATGGTTCGGGATGTTTGTGAGTTCGGCATCTACTTCTTCAAAGGTCCGTAATCATCACGAGGTGGGAGGTGACTGGAGCTGGCCAAACCTCAGGGTGTCTCGGGATGGGGAGAGAAAGAGAAGCAGTGGAGAGAATTAGCGTAGCTGCTGTTCATGATATTAACAGCACAAGTTGATAATGTGCATGTGATCAGATGTTCTGGAGCACAAGGTTATGATGTGATGTGTGTTATGTGTAGGCTTTGCTAAAAAGATATGTTTTTAATCTACACTTAAACTGGGTGAGTGTGTCTGAGCCCCGAACACCGTCAGGAAGACTATTCCAGAGTTTAGGAGCTAAATGTGAAAAAGCTCTACCACCTTTAGTGGACTTTGCTATTCTAGGAACTACTAGAAGCCCAGAGTTTTGAGATCTCAGGGAGCGTGGCGGATTGTAGCGAGTTAAAAGACTGGATAGATATATGGGAGCCAAACCATTTAGTGCTTTATAAGTGAGAAGTAATAGTTTGTAGTCTATTCGAAACTTAACAGGAAGCCAATGTAGGGACGATAAGATCGGGGTTATATGATCATATTTTCTTGCCCTTGTAAGAACTCTGGCTGCTGCATTCTGGACTAACTGAAGCTTGTTTATTAATGATGCAGGACATCCACCTAGTAACGCATTACAGTAGTCTATTCTGGAGGTCATGAACGCATGGACGAGCTTCTCTGCATCGGATATGGACAACATATTTCTTAGCTTAGAAATATTTCTAAGGTGAAAGAAGGCTGTTTTAGTAACTTGATTGATATGATTTTTGAAAGACAAGTCGCTGTCTAAAATAACACCCAGGTCTTTTACTGTTGAATTAGTGGTTACAGAACATCCGTCTAAATGCAGGTTGAGATGCTGGAGCTTCTGTATACTAGTTTTTGGTCCGATGAGCAAAATCTCAGTCTTATCGGAATTTAAAAGTAGAAAGTTATGGGTCATCCAATCTCTTATTTCCTTAACACACTCAGTTATCCGACTTAATTGAGCTATATCGCCTGGTTTAGATGAAATATATAGCTGAGTATCATCAGCATAACAATGGAAGCTAATTCCATGCCTTCTAATAATATTTCCTAACGGAAGCATGTATATTGTGAACAGCAGGGGTCCTAGAACTGAACCTTGCGGCACGCCATAATTTACTTGCATTAGCCTGGATAGCTCTCCATTTAAATCTACGAAATGGTAACGATCGGACAGGTAGGATTTAAACCAGCTTAATGCGTGTCCCTGAATGCCGATGTAATTTTGTAATCGATCTAGGAGGAGATCATGGTCTATAGTGTCGAATGCAGCACTAAGATCAAGTAAAACCAACAGCGAAATGAAGCCTTGGTCTGAAGCTAAAAACAGGTCATTAGTTATTTTAACTAGAGCAGTTTCTGTGCTATGATGGGGCCTAAAACCTGACTGAAATTCTTCAAAGATATTGTTCTCTTGCAGGTAGGAACAGAACTGGGCAGCGACAATCTTTTCTAAAATCTTAGACATAAATGGGAGATTTGAAATTGGTCTGTAATTTGATAACGTGTTTGGATCCAGATTAGGTTTTTTAATGAGGGGCTTAATAACTGCTAACTTGAGGGATTTAGGGACGTGACCTAAAGATAGTGAAGAGTTAATAATATTTAGAAGAGGTTCACCAGTTGTATATAACACTTCCTTCAGTAATTTAGTAGGAATTGGATCTAACTGACATGTTGTCGATTTAGCTTTGGCAATAACATTATACAGCTCTTCCTGTCCTATACATGTAAAACAGTGGAGTTGTGGAGTTGAAGGTAACACTGTCTCAGGAGATACTGTCAGAGGTTGAACTGCCACAATTGTTTTTCTAATGTTATCTATTTTTTCAGTGAAGAAAATCATAAAGTCCTCACTACTAAACTGTGATGGAACACAATTTTCAGAGCCCTGATTTGTAGTTAGTTTAGCTACTGTACTGAAAAGGAACCTGGGATTGTTTTTGTTGTTTTCTATAAGTTTGCTCAGGTGTTCAGCTCTAGCAGCTTTTAGCGCCTGTCTGTAGCTGAGCATACTGTCTTTATACGCGATTCTAAATACCTCCAATTTAGTTTTCCTCCATTTTCTCTCCAGATTACGTGCTGTTCTCTTGAGGGCATGCGTATGACTATTATACCAAGGTGCAGGTGCTTGTTCTCTAACCTTTTTTAACCGGATGGGGGCAACGGTGTCTATTGTGCTAGTGAGGATAAGGTCTATGTTGTTAGTTATCTCATCAAGATTATTGGTAGTTATGGGTTTAGTGAGAAATTGAGATAAATCAGGCAGGTTATTTATGAATCTGTCCTTAGTGGTTGGAACAATAGTCCTACCAAGTCGATAACGTGGTGCAACACGGCTAATCTGCTCTACCGGTAGTGTGTACAGTATGAGGTAATGGTCTGTGATGTCATCACTCTGAGGTAAAATATCTATATCAGTGACGTCTGCTCCGTGGGATATTATTAAGTCTAATGTGTGGTTAAAGCGATGAGTTGGTCCGGTGACGTTTTGTTTAACCCCAAAAGAGTTTAATAAGTCAACAAATGATAATCCTAGAGCATCGTTTACATCATCTACATGAATATTAAAATCTCCTACAAGCAGCACTTTATCAAAATCGATCAAGAGATCTGATAGAAAACAAGCAAACTCTTGAAGAAAATCAGCGTAGGGCCCTGGGGGTCTGTACACGGTGACCAGAGCGAGTTTTCTATGTCTGTCTGAAAATACAACTTTAAGAACGAGCACTTCAAATGATTTAAAACTGAATCCTAACATCTGACTAACATTAAGAGAGGCAGTATAAATGGTTCCTACACCCCCCCCACGACCAGTCTGACGCGGCTCATGCTTATAAGCATATCCTGACGGTGTCGACTCGTTTAGACCCATATAATCACCTGGTTTAATCCAGGTCTCAGTGAGACAGAGTGCATCGAGATTATTCTCTGTGATCATCTCATTTATAATCAGCGCTTTGGGTGCAAGTGATCTAATGTTTAAAAGACCAAACTTTAAAACTTTTTGGTGTTTGTTTATCTGGCATTTTTCAGTTTTAACTTCAATGAGATTATTTCTGGATCTTGTGTATTTAATTCTTGGTTTTGCTACACGAGGAATAGATACGGTTTCTATAAACTGGGCTGTGTGTGAACTTGTAACTATTTGGTCTGTTGTATGCGTGTTCTCATTGTCGTAAATTTCCTGATGTCTTACCAGTCAGATGGTGTGAAGTATCCTAGAGATGTTATCTGATAGCACTGCTGCTCCAACTCTGCTGGGGTGCAGGCCATCAGGGCGGAAGAACCTAGGACGCTCCCAGAAACAGTTCCAGTTATTAACAAAGAGAAGTTTATGTTCTCGACACCATGACTGTAACCATTCATTTAGAGCTAAAAGTCTACTAAACTTCTCAGCCCCTCGCTGGTAAGTGGGAAGGGGTCCTGACACTATGATCCTCGTTGTGGGTGATGTGCTGCGTACCGTCTCCACCAGGATCCTGAAATCCCTCTTTAAGATCTCCGTTTGCCTCAGCCTGGTGTCGTTTGTTCCGGCATGAAGAACAACCGCTCCGAAGTTCTCCTTCAGGATCGCGGGTACCTGCGCAGCGACATCAAGAACACGAGCACCAGGAAAACAGCGAGTGTGCACCTTACCTTTAGCTCCGGTAGCGCGGACATGTCGGACGATGGAATCTCCGAGAATCACAGTGTCGCGTTTCGTCTCGCGGAGAGGGGCGAAGTGGTTCTCGGTCGAGATCTCGAAGGCCTGTAGTGGTGGCGGGGGAGACGTCCTCGACCGGGGCTTTGCTTGTCTCTTCCGCCGCTGCCGCATCCAGGGTCCATGTTGCACCTTTGCCGGAGATGTAGGTGCGCTGGGTCTGGGCAGAGAAACACGCGGAGTTGAGGTGCTGGGAGCGTTGGGTTCAGCCCGGGAATTTACCTGGGACGAGTGCGCGTCCGCCCGGGATGTTTCCAGCGCCGCTTTCCGCTCTCGCAGCCGGGCATGCTTTTCATGCAGCTCGCGAATCTGTTTCTCCAAAACCTCCATCTCCAACGCCACCGTTTGCAAATCGAACGAGTCCTCACCTGTGCTCAAAGTCAGACACACAGCCGGCATAGTGCTCATAATCACGAACAGATTTCAGATACACAAATAAGATAAAGTGAGAGAAAATATAGTGGTAGTCGAGTTTAACTGACTACAGGCACAAGTCAGGAAGACAAACAATTTAGGATTATTAAAAGAGAAAAACACAAACAAACGAATATAAACACGAATACAAACACGGAACTCGCGGCAAACAAGTCAAACACAGGAAGCTACGTCACCGGAAACCGGATCAGTCAGTAGAGCATGAGACTCTTAACCTCAGGGTATTTCATTCCTTCCCCACATTGAGCAATAAAAAGCTTTTGCACTGGCGCACTGAGAAGGCAAAAGTTTATATTCATCTTGGTGACGCCTTTCTGACGAGCACCGCCGAATCTGGTGGTCCTTATTAAGATGCTGATAATCGTTAGTGTGTGTATGTGGTGATGTGACACCACATGTTAAAAACCTCACTTTTGTCAAACAGGGCGTCTAAGCTCTCAGTTGAAGACAGTTTTGCAGGCACCTTTCACACTGCACTGCCCCAATAAACCACCATAAAGGCATTTTTTAAAGACGCACCACCTGCCAGCAACAGTCAGTCGTGTCTCCACTCACAGCTCTTAATCTCAGGGTCATGAGTTCGTGCCCCATGTTGGGTGAGGACAGCTATTGCAGTGACATGCTGAGATGATAAAGGTTTTTTTTCAGAGTTATTTATGATTTTTTATTTATATATTTGTATTTTCCGATTAAAATGCACTTAAATGCACTAAATGGGTTTAGTTTTCACAGACTGCAATTTCAGCAATAAAAAATTATTTTTCTAAAAAGGAAACATATTACTTGTTTATTTTAAGAGACGTGTCTTATTTTCTCTTGTATGTTAAGTGTCGCTCATTAAATAAAGAAAAAAATGCTTCTTATCCGATTACTCAATTAATCGATGGACTAATGGGTAGAAAAATTGATTACTGAAATAATCAATAGCTGCAGCCCCAAATATAACTACTAAATATAGATATTGTTTGTGTGTGTGTGTGTGTGTGTGTGTGTGTGTGTGTGTGTGTGTGTGTGTTTTGTTGTTATTGTTGTGTCCTTGTAGATCTGGACTTCACTCACAGATGCTGAAGAAGCTTTAACTGAATATTAAACTTGTGCTGGTTTCTCCTCCACAGCTGGAACTTGAGCTGCAGCTGGTTTCTCCTCCACAGCTGGAATTTGAGCTGCAGCTGGTTTCTCCTCCGCAGCTGGAACTTGAGCTGGATGTGGGTGAACTCGGGGTGTGGTGGTTCCTCTCAGTCTTGCGCTCCTTACGAGATTAAAGTGTTGGATGGATCTGTAACACAACAGAGACACTGCTCTTACACACTGCTGTTAGTCTTTATGCCGACACCAGCAAAATTACTCCCTGATGCTGACTGAAATCCCCTCATATGACCAAACCCACACTTTATATTAATAGATCGTTAAAAAAAGTTTGCCGTCCATAACTTTTTGTCTCCGTCTTGTAACCGACAACCTTCAGGAGAGACGTCGTGTCAACACACAATTCATATCTAACAGATCTAATACAGGACTTTAGTAAAAAAAAGTTTGTACACCCCTGGTCTAAAGGGTCTACTATATTCTACTACTACTTACACACTTACCAGCTACCTGATGTTCAATAGTAGAAAAATGTTTAATAAAGCGACTGTACGACTGCTGGAACAGTGAGTTTCCAAACTTTATGGGTTTTTATTCTCTTTGAAACACTGAGTTTATTATTTATTATTAGAGCTGCAACAACTAATCGATAATAATCGATAATGAAATTGGTTGTGAGCGAATGCTGTTATTCTCATCATGTGAAAATGGTGTAGTTTAATTAAGTGTTATTGTGTAAACTGTTTGTAACTTCGGGACAGTCGCACTGGACATGGTGATGATTTCAATTAAAACAGTGCGAACAAACACTAAATCTTAAAGCAGCAAATAACAGCATTTGTACACCAATGCATATTTATTCCTTTATTTTTCATTAAGTCTGTTATTTTGCTGCGTTTCTCGATTTCATTCTCTTTTTATAGCATTTGTCTACAACAGTAACTTATCTGTTCTCAAACGTGATTTACTGCGACTTTACTACATTTAAATGCTTGTTTTCAATGTACGATTTTTAATTTATGCAAAGATCATTTAATTGTTCTACCAAATTGTATTCATTATATAATTTATATCTTCACAACTGAACAAAGACTGTATTTAAAACAAAAATTGCAAAACAATGTATTATATTTTATATAGATTTTTTAAGTATGTTTGTCAATTTGCCATCTGTAAAATACAATACAAATATTGATTTACACAAATTGCTTCATCTTTCATACTCAAATAATTTTTTTTGTTTTGTGTTTTTTTACAGAAAGAAGAAATCCAACATGAGTGAATGTGTTCAAGGTGAAATCCCACATGCACTCGTCAACAAGCAGCTACTATAACCTTTATAATGTCTAAATTAAAGATTGTTAAACTCAATATGTGACTTTTGCATTTGTTTAAAGTACATTTTTATACGGTTATAATAAGCAAAAATCTTATTATAAAACTTTGTTTTTTATTCAATTAATTGATAAAAAAAATCATTAGATTAATTGATTGTCAAAATAATAGTTAGTTGCAATATTTATAATTATTATAATTACAATCATTATTATTATTATTGAAAAACAAATCACCCAAAAAAAACCTCAAACAGGTGGACTTGCAGGGAAAAGCTGATAAATTTGACAAAAAAATAAAGAATAAATGAGCGGTAATATTTCCAGAAATGTTGCAGTAAACAGAAATGGACCTTTCGGCTAATAGTGTAGGAGAACATCATCATTAGCCTCATGCTAGCCGGGTTTGCTAGCGCTGTTTTTGTGTTAGCTAGTTTCTTAGAATATTTTACACAAATTTGCCAAAAGACGAATACATTTAATTATTCGTTATTAATATATTTAAATTTATTAATAACTCACTAAATGTAGAATATTTTAACCGGAGGATGCATTCCAGCGTCAATCGAGTCGAGCTTCTGTTGATGTATTTAACACTATTGTACAGTTATTGTGAAACAGCGCCTCACAGTGGCGAAGAGAAAAGTTGATTCTGAAAACCGATAGAACGCTGGGTATATATTTACTGACACTGCCGGTAAACACGTGTGTCTTATTAGTGGAGCGAATGTGGCTGTAATTAAGTAATTGAATCTAATACGGAACTACGAGACAAAACATAAGGAGAAGCTTAAAAACCTGAATGCAGAGCAGAAGATACAGAAAGTAGAAGAGTTATAGAAGAATCTCACCAGAACAAAATCACAAAGTGAAGCTGGTGTGAAAGTAGAGGAGAAATCAGAGTCACATCAGCTGGTTATTTACTGAGGGAGAGTTTCTGAAGAGCTGCATGGTGAAGCTGTGAGACGTCTGGTGTTTAACTGGAGATATTTTTATGGAGAACAATATATTTAAAGTTAATTAAAGTTTAAAAATATATTTTTTTAAATGGCATAAGAGCAAAGAAATCTGATTGTTTTGATTTGTTGTTCTTTTAACATTTACTTAAAAGCACAATTTTTATTGATTTTATCAGGGTTTTTTCGCAGCATGGTCATATTTCTAACTTGTATAATTTCCACAAGAGATTTTTATGGAGAGCTATTTATATAAATTTTAAGTTTATTTATTCTGGGATAATATTCCTCTCTGTTGTTATTCATATTTATGTTTGAAAAACATTGTTTTAGTGTGTTTAATAAATGTTTATCCTGTTCGGCCCATGACCTAAAATGTGCTTTGAGTTTTCTTTTTGAGTTTTTCTCAATTGATGGTTTGACATAGATAAATATCATTAATTATTAATAATGTTAATTAAGGGTAAATTGAGCAAATTTGTTATTTCAGAAGTGTGTATCAAACTAGTAGCCCTTCACATTAGTCGGTACCCAAGAAGTAGCCCTCGGTGTCAGAAAGGTTGGTGACCCCTGCACTAGACTAACGAGCCAGGTGAGGAGCTCAGCTCTCATGGCAAAGTTTGGTACACCAGGGAAACCTCATAAAATGTCCACACAAGAGCAAGGTCACTTTAAGAATTTGGTTGTTTGTGTAAAAATCCAGAGTAGTAGCTTTGGGAGAAGAAGCAACTTTTTCAGGATTTTAACCTCTTTGATGCTGGGAGAGAACAAGCAGCGAGCGAGATCCACGTTATCATTTATACAGTGTTTTTGATAGCTCTTGTTCACCCGAACACAATTGGGTTCATCCGGGATTTGAACGCGGGACCTTTGCACCCTAAGCGAGAATCATACCCCAGAGCAACGATCCAAGCAAATGCAATCGCGATTGATTTGCAACTGGATAGGCTTTGCACGTGAAGTTGAAGGGAAGGTAAAAACCCAACAGCTGGAGATCTATGGAACTTTTTTTTATGCAAAGTAAAATCCTGGCTCAAAAAAACTGAATCATACCCCTAGACCAAAAAGCCTCCTTGTGGAAGAAGTGTTTACTGATATGTCACTGCATAGTTCATGTGCTTTGCTGGCATATGTCTTCAAATGAAACAAATAGAGAAAACTTTAATGTGTCCAGCCAAAGCTGCTGTCTGTAACTACAGGAAACAGAAAGATTCATTAGTAATTTGAACTTGATTTAAACTTTTGTAATAAAATGTCACTGTACATTGCAAATACATGTCTCCTGTTCTCTATGCAAACATTATTAAACAGTTATTGTTGCTTTTGCTTCGAGAGTGCAGAGCAATGTCAGGGAGAATTGGCCCTATTTTAAAGCATTAGTTATGTAGTGAATTGTTTTCTGGGTTCTCATTGAAGAAAGTGCAATGCCATTGTGCTACCTAAATTGTAAGATAGTACTGAAAGGGAGATTTCAATAACAAAAACAGAGTAATTTAAAGTGTCCCGCCAATACTCCCCTCTATAACTATAAGAGATGAAGGAGCTCTGCAGGAGAAGAAATAGACTATTAAGTCTAACACTTGGCATAAATTTACCACTGGATTGACACTACACCCTGCACATGTAGGTGAAAAGAAGGCGAGCTCCAAACAGCCAGAGGTTCAAGATTCCTTTTGTTTCTTTGTAATCTATTTACAGAGTGTTCAGCATAAAACCACAGTAATATGAAGGTCGTCAGGCAATTATGGACTCAATATATTAAAGAGAAGAAATCGCAAGAATCATACCCCTAGACCAACGAGCCAGGAGAAGAAAGCACAGGTCACATGGCAAAGAGCAAGGTCACTTCAAGAATTTGGTTGTTTGTAGACCACTAATGTAACAAGGAACCTAACAAGAACCAAGTAACCACATTTCAAATTCATTCGCAACTGGAATGACACTATACTCTGCATATGCCATGGTGCTACCTAAAAAGTTAGATAGTACTGAAAAGGAGATTTTAGTATAAAAACAGGGTAACTTAAAGGTGTCTAGCCAACACTGCAATCTATAACTGTAGGAGATGAAGCAGCTCTGTTAAAGAAGAGCTAGATTATGCAATGTAACATTTGGCATTGATTTAACACTGGAATGACACTACACCCTGCACATGCAGGTGTAGGGAAGGTGAGTTCCAAACAGCCAGAAGTTTAAGATTTCTTTTGTTTCTTTGTAATCTATTTACAGTCTGTTCAGCATAAAACCAGAGTAATTTAAAGGTCGTCTGGCAAGTGTGCCGCTTCCTTTAGAGGAATTTCCAAAGCTGTTTTTGTTGCTGTCTATTTTGCGAAGGTTGTCTGTGTTTCCATGATAGATCTTCGCAGCTGTGGCAAAACGACAGTGGCAAAAAAAACTTGCGTCTGAATCCTTTTATTATATGTGCATGACTGTTGACAGTCAGAAGGCAACGCAATGGACTGCCAATTCTTCACAGCCTGTTGTGTGTTTTTGTATCACTTTGTTCTTGAGCAAAAGTCTTTTGTTAAGCGTGTTTTGTGCATGCCGCCTACATTATGGCCGGCTGGGACACCATACTTAACAAGCTGGCAGTCCTATCTTCCAGTCTGGTGGCTGAGCGGTCTAAGGCACTGGTTAAAGGTTCCAGTCTCTTTGGAGGTGTTGGTTTGAATCCTGCCACTTTATAATTTTGGTCAAATACAGTAGATCTCCTTCCGTCAATACTGCAGAAGTTGATCAACAGGTCCAAAGCCTAGACCCGTCGAGATCGAGGGTCGCTGTAAATGCTAGTCAAAAGGTGCTCGTTTAAGCGCTATGTTAAACAGTCTCACGAGCTCTTGTCAATATACAAAGGTTATCCTGCACTGCACACAGTTTTACTTTCAGTTTGTCAAGTTTAGCCTTTTTTAGTCACAAAGTAATTATTTGTATTTATTTCTCTGAACAACCAGATAGCTCCAAAATATACATACTAAGCTTATTTTCAGAAAACAATAAAGGACTGGATTATGCAGATCAGTGTACTCTGTACAGCATTGTTGTGAAATCTGTCCTTTTCACTTGTTCACATTATGCAATACACTGATTTAATTTTTGCTGACACTTTTTCTTTCACAAACGCTGTAAGTAAGAGAGTGTCATGGTTCATCAATGATCCATTTCCTAATTGAATTATCAAGATAAAATGCCACTATATAAATGAAAAAATAAGGAATCTGAGGATACTAGCAGATAAGACATTGCATTCTTTTCCCTTTGCACTTTATTTACACACAGATTTAGCCACACAGTTGCACACTTTTGTGCCATTCCTGGAACCAGATTCTGTTCAAATGAGAGACCATGCTTAGCTATCATGATAACAAAACAAGTGTTCAAGCCAGTGATGTCAAATGAAAGCTAGACTGGTGTGTCACAGCGAGGTTTTAACTATTTTTGTCCAAAGACATGCTCAAGCATTCGGATGAGTCTTCGATATTCAGTGAAATTTTGCCAAAATATTTCAGTATCAAACAAGCAGCAGAAGACTTGAGCATTATCCAAGCAAACTGTACAATCGAACAGAGTCAACATGTTGAATAGTTTTCTCTCATGTTCTTTCAGTATCAACTCAGTATCAGTATAAACTCAATAAGTCTCCCCTGCATGGGCTTAGTTCAGAAAAACTGACCAAGAAGGTAGCGCCTTAGACCGCTCGGCCATCCTAACAGCCAGGGTTTGACACCTCTTGCCTTGGTGACCATGTCTAGGTCATATGGTGAACACGCAAATGTAGAAGATGTATTTTGTTCGCGGTTTAATTATCTACGCGGTTGACTTTAAATAGTTCTGCTGCAGTGTTAAAGAGCTGTGTTCTGGCGAAACAATCTGTGGGGAATTTGTAAGACACTAAGATCACAAATGTAGTAGGCATGATTTTAACATGGCGCATTGAGACCCCAACGGATTTTAGATCCGTCACCTTATCCTCTCAGCCATGATTATGGAAGGTTTTCCATGACCCCTGCACATCTATCAATGAGTCAACTGCTGCTTGCCTGCATCAAAAGGAAACCAATGGCAATCTTTCTGTTTGGTGCACAAAGTTGGCAGGTCATTCGAATCCAGCATTTGTCCTTTTCACCCATGTACTAATCACATGCAGATAGTGAAGTAATAGGATTTTGAAATAGGTTTTTTCTTTTCTCGACTCGGAAGTGATACTCATCCTTATCTGTGATCTCAATCTATGTCCACCTTTCTGCTAATCACATGCGAGCACTACATTCTTACCCTTATTCCCAATGAAAAGGGGCTCATATAAAATTATGTGGCATTTATTAAATGTATGATTAAAAATGACTTTGGCCTAACTGTCCTTAGGCTAGCTAAAAATGTGCATGTAGGAAGATGTTGAACACAGAATTTGGATACCTCGATGGCATTAAGTGTTCAGATTGCCATTGAGGAATGGGACTGAGGTATTAAACAGGTAATTATTAGCAAAGGATGATTTCGATCCAACGACCTCAGGGTTATGGGCCCAGCCCAACAACTAAGACGGGACTCACATCTTGTGGCAAAGAGTGGCTCGAGTCTACTCTTCTAGCTTCCAAACGGTGCTGGTAAACCCAGTGGGGTTCTTGTCAATATCAGATGAAGCTTTAATTGAATTTGGATTACAATGTAAAGGATTCAGTCAGAGACCATGCTCAGCAATCATGATAACAAAACAAGTGTTCAAGCCAGTGATCTCAAATGAAACCTAGACTTTTGCTTTGGTGACCATGTTTAGGCCAAATAATGAACATGCAAAAGTCATGGATGTATTTTGTTGCCGTTTTAATTGTCTACGGGGTTGACTTCAAAACGTGCTGCTGCAGTGTTAAAGAGCTATGCATTTCTTCTCTTCAACCATGTACTGACAACATGCAGATCTTGAAGTGAAAGGATTTTGAAAAAGGTTTTACTTTTCTTCACTCTGAAGCGATACTCATCCTTATCTGTGATCTTAATCAATGTCCACCTCTCTGCTAATCACATTTAAGCACTACATTCTTACACTTATTCCCAATGAAAGGTGGCTCATATAAAATTGGGACATTTATTAAATGTATGATTAAAAATGACTCTTGCCTAAGTTTTCTTAAAAGTTGCATATAGGAAGATATTGCACACAAAAATCTGATACCTTCATGGCATTATGTGTTCAGATTGCCATGAAGGAATCCTTGATCACAATTTCCTTGTAGAGCTTTTTTTTAATCTGCAAAATAGTCCAACCAATATGAAATAAAATGGTAAGATTTTTTTTTTTTGTATATTTAAAAGGTCCAAATGACACATACTAAGCTTATTTTCAGAAAACATTAAAGGACTGGATTATGCAGACCAGTGTACAGTGTAAAGCCATACACTGATTTCCTTTTATGTGACACTTTTTACTTTTACAAAGGCTGTACATGTGAAAGAGTCAAGGTTCATGGCGAATAATGCTCTTCACACCTTGGGAGACAATGGTCCACCTCCTAATTGAATTATCAAGATATAATGCCACTGTAGAAAAGGAAAAAAAAGAAATCTAAAGATACTAGCAGAAAGGACGTTTAATTTTTTTCCCATTTGCACTTTATTTACACACAGATTTAACCACACAGTTGCACACTTTTGTACCATTCGAGGAATCAGATCCTGTACAAACGACAACACAAGTGAACATCGCATGCCTGGCATTCCAAAGTGTTTTTCTGCTTCTTACAATCCGCTCGTTTGCAAGGCACAAAGATCCAGCAAGCAGAAGTGGCAATAGGTCTGGTGTAGGCATTGTGGTCTTTCATGGGCCAAAGGGGTCCTAAGGCGACAGGTAGCTTGGCCAAGTAGACTAAGGTGCTGGGTTTACCCACGGCTGCCAGGGAGTATTTTAAAGGTTGTGTGAATTGCGACTTTTTGTCTTCAAAGGTTTCCTAGGGATTGTGGCTCCCCTTCTTTCTCACTGTCCACTTACGTGCCTCCAGTGGGCTCAAGAGCCCAACTAAGACAAAAAAGCAAAATGTACCATCGGCAGAAGACACAAGTGTGCCGCTATCTATAAACCTTGGCCCTTCTCATAACATATTGCACCTCCCTTTTGTGCGCGATAAAATAAAAGCCCCTTTTTTTCTTCAGCAGTGCCGTCAGTCCTCTTTATCGGACGAGGTGGCCGAGAGGTTAAGGTGATGGATTGCTAATCCATTGTGCTTTGCACACGTGGGTTAAAGTCCCACCCTCGTCGCAAGATTGTATCTTAGTCGCTCTTTTGCTATTTCTATCACAAGTCTTTAGGATATAATGCTTCTCAGCATGGGTGTAAATTTCATTTAACAGTAGGGGGGGGACAATAAATATAAAATTTCTCATGAGCAATTTTTGAAGGGGACACAAATAATACAGTCAAATTGTACTTATTTCTTATTATTGTGGCATGGAAACTGCATCATTATGGTTATTTTCAACGTTTTTCTCAGGTTCAATGACAAAGCAAAACAAGGAATACTTTTTTTTTTTAATTTTATATAAAATTTACGAAGACACATTCAAGAACAGAATTGAAATTAATTATACAAAAAAATACAGTGGGGTCAGTTCGGATGTAACACAGTGCTCATTTAGTAAATGCACAGATAAACAATATGCTAATTGTGTGTTAATGTTAAATTAACATTATGCCAAGTCGCCCCAAATAAAACAATGAATGGGAAACGGCTTTGGTGTGTTAGTGTCAGTGCACTATGCAACAAGCTATTGTAAACAAGCTAACGTTAACTAGATAAGTCATATTTTAATCGCTAATATAGCAGATTCATGGAAAATTACATCGGAAATCAGCATTTTTGCTGCAACTAAATTATAAATGAGTCTACATCTACTACATTAAAAAGAATCGCTTTATTTAAAGGGAATAAAATACCCTAGTTAATGGAGTTGAACATTAATTGAGCCGCAGCCACACACCTGACTCGTGTGTGTAGAGTAGGTGAGATGACCTGGGAAAGCAGGCAGTGGGTCAAACCACCAGAGGTGGGAAGTAACGGAGTACAAATACTTCGTTACTGTACTTAAGTAGATTTTTTTGGTATCAGTACTTTACTCCACTATTTATTTTTTAGACATGTTTTTAGATCCATGTTAACCCCAAAGAAGTTTGGGGTTAACATGGATGAGACAGAGGGAGTCAGTGATGTAAACATGACTGAGAACAGAGACATTCATCATCATCATCATCTTTTCTCTGCTTGTGTTCTATATGTGGATCTTCAGCCTGGACACATTCATTTGGTTACAACATTTTTAATTAGTTATATATATATATATATATATTTGGCTGTCAAAAGTCACATTATTTTAAACAGCACTAAATGTTAACGTGCCATCAATTCAGCACGCATTTCTGTTTTTACCATAAAAAATATAAACATTTAATACATAAATAAATAACTAAATATAAAAGAGGCGAAATTAAAACCTCCAGCAAAACATACACTTATTCACGACGTCCCTTTTTTACTTAGATATAAAATAAATAAATAAACTTCACCGGAAAATATTTTTAATCAGTAAACTTTTGTTTTATTTTTGCGCCAAGTCTCAAATCAAACACCAAATCCGCCATGTTTTACACAATTTACCCTCTGGGTGGCGTTTTGTGGATTTTTCCCTCATGATGGCGAAGATAAAAACAATACATCATTTAAATCTGTAAAATGTCTATGATTATATATATAAAAGCTTCTTGACTTGACTTGAAGAGGTGCAATTGGACTGTTGTTCTCCTGGTAGTACTCACAGAAATGAGAATGACCCCATCTTCAACAAAACTAACCTTTTAAAAGTTTTATGTTCAAGCTTTTCCCGACCCCATGGGTCAGGGGACGTACTGGCATTTCTTCCTTAGGTAACCTGGAAGTGATGGTGGACGACTACGTTTCTGCCCTGGTTGAGAAATCGAATTCTATCAGTGCTGATGTCTCACTAACTCTTCCTCTGCCCACAGATAAGCCAACACACCCTTTTGTGCCTAATCAGCAGGTCCTGATACGAAGTCTAAAACCTACCAAGGTCGGTGAGCCAAAGTATCTGGGTCCAGCGACTGTTCTAGCTGTAACCAGAACTGGAGTTCTGACTGATTATCAGCCACAGTGGATACATGCAAGCAGGATCAAATCAGCACCCACTTAATCTGTGCACTAATTGGTCTGTTGGCCTAAGAAGCCTACCTAAGTTAGTATTCAGGGCTGAAACAGTTGAGAGCCCACGGAAAGATCCTTTCTTTATAGTAGAAAGGGGGCCACCTTCGGGGTGAAGATCTGATTCACTTGACTGTTTTGTTAAGCTTACCCTGATACCTGCTCTAGGTCTAAATTCTATAACTATATGTGCATAGTTGTAACTAGACTCCGAATTTTTCTTATTCTCTTTGAACACATCATTCATAGAGTAAACTGTTACATATACCTTATAATACTGCTAATAGACATATTGAACAAGCACTGAGAAACAATTGTCTCATGATGTCTTGGAGAACGTGAAACAACTGCTGAACAAAGTTTTTTTGAGAAGATTAAGAGTTTGTTTACGAGTGTTGGACACTATTTTGTTTTAGGAATGATTCTTTTATTGATTGTTGGAATTATACTTTGTATGTTGCCATGTTTGATGACGATGGTAAGACAGGCCATAAAGGCCTCGATTGGAGTGGTGATGATGAAGGATTATATGCATGTAGGGAAAGAATGAAATGGAATCTCTATGTTTTTGTTTGTCTTTATCTTTTCATCTGCAGTTTATGTCACCAGTTCTGTTCCCAGGATGACCATCCTATGTTTTGGTGTGTGTGATGCTAAATCATAAATGATTTAAAGTGGCCATTGTTAGTGTTACGACGGATTTCACACTGGTTCACACACATTCCTTTGTCTGTTCAGTATCTATAGAATATTTACAATGTTAGTATGTAAGGTAAACAGGGAGTCTTATCTGGTCTCACACATCTCTGGCTAGTATATCCTCTTGTCTAAACAGGAAACAGCTTTAGGTCAGCTTTCTCTCCATTGTGTGTATATATACGTGTCTGCTGCCTGCAATAAACCGAAGAAGAACATTTGTTGTGTGCAGTGTGATTCTTCCCTAAATTCAGAAAGGCCTACGGGCATCGCAGGTCGTATGGAAAACCTCTCCAAGAATTAAGTTTCGTTTGGGCATGATAAAAATCTAACAGTCCTGTATTAGATCTGATAGATATGAATTGTGTGTTGACATGACGTCTCTCCTGAAGGTTGTCGGTTACAAGACGGAGAACAAGATGGAGCTATAAAGTGTAATCTATTAATATAAAGTGTGGGTTTGGTCATATGAGGGATTTCAGTCAGCATCAGGGGGTAATTTTGCTGGTGTCGGCATAAAGACTAACAGCAGTGTGTAAGAGCAGTGTCTCTGTTGTGTTACAGCTCCATCAACACTTTAATCTCATAAGGAGCACGAGACTGAGAGAAACCACCACACCCAGGTCTTCACCAACAAGCAGAAGACCTTACTGAAAAGAGAACACCAGGATAACCCTGTCCATCATAACGTGCAGAGGATGGAGAATGTGCAGGTGAAGACTGTACCCTGAACATCTACCACCCCGTGCTGTCCACATTAAAATGATTTGATGCTGAAGTTCAATATTGCAGTTAAATGGGTTACTGGCTGAAAAGGTTTAAGAACCTCCTCTAGCTGGTTCCCTCAAGAGCCTCCTGCTAGCAGTGATGATGATCTGATAAAAACAAAATGAACTGAAGTGTTAACAGCTGTGTGTGTGTCTGTGTGTTACAGACTCAGAATATAACTCCCTCTTTCACACCAAGCCAGAAGGTAGAGCCAAATAAAGAAAATGCCCCAGCAGTAGACACAGTCCCTGCTGTAGAAGAGCTTACAACTGTGGATGAGAAACCAGCTTCACCTCAAGCTCCAGCTGTAGAACAGAGTCCAGCTCAAGTTCCAGCTGAAGAAAAGAGTCCAGCCCCACCTCAATTCCAGCTGTAGAACAGAGTCCAGCTCCACCTCATGTTCCAGCTGTAGAACAGAGTCCAGCTCCACCTCATGTTCCAGCTGTAGAACAGAGTCCAGCTCCACCTTATGTTCCAGCTGTAGAACAGAGTCCAGCACCACCTCAAGTTCCCGCTGTACAACACACACACAACAAAGTCCAGCAGAGTCCAGCTCCACCTCATGTTCCAGATGTGCAGGATGTATCCATGGCTGCAGCACCTTAGAAGCGCTTAACCATTTACATGTTGGAGTCTGCAGATTTTAAAATGCTACACCTCCAACCCCACCCACCCACACACACACCCACCCACCCACACACACACACACACACACACACACACACACACACACACACACACACACACACACACACCAACACACACTACTATTACATTTAGGAATGATTTGTAATAAGTGGTTGTAGTAACGAGTGTATTATTATGTTAAATAATATTATATAAAATGATGATTTGGTTTTGGTCATGTGGAAACAAAACCCCACCCACCAATTCCTCATTTACATCTATTCATAATCACACACATCACTCCTCTATTCACTCTTTATATGCATGTGACACACGTGTGATAGAAGTGTATGTGTGTGTGTTTGTGTGCAGGTGGATGAAATTAACATAATCCTAAAAACAGGAGAAGCAGGAGTCAAGTCGGTGAGTATCCACACACACAGACACACACACACACACACACACACACACACACACACACACACACACACACACACATACACATGATGTGTAGACTAAATCTCCTCTGCATTTTTCTTTCAGGAAACAAAGATGTTTCTTTGGCACAAAGAAAAAGAGAACGAACAAGAAGAATTGTTTTTTATAATAATAATAATAATAATAATAAAATAATAATAATAATAATAATAATAATAATGCGTATTACAATTTCTTATTTTTTGTTTATAAATTAAAAATTACAAATATGATATTAATTTTGCATGTTATTATATTTTTATGTTTATATATTTATATATTTATTTTTTATTTTTTTTATCAATAATTATTATATAAAAACATTTGTAAAGACAATCTAAAATGTAAATGCTTTCGAGTGTTTTGAATCGTGATTATTATACATTTTATAAGAACTTTAAGAGGAACTTGTCAAGTGATTGTGATACACATGCATGAAAAAAGAACATTTTAATAAATATTTTCCTGAAACCAGCAACAAATCAACATCACACTTTTAAACCTTCATTCATACATATTTATAATATCAAAGCTTTTAATGTATCAATATTTTTAAAACTACAATAGCTCTTTTTTAGCCAGTGACATACAGTATCTTTATTTGTTTTTCCCCTCGGTTTAAATGAGTGGTTTTTTTGAACTGTTTCATAAGACAATGATTGAGTTATTTCCGCTTCCCGTCATCGGCCTGACATTAATAGATTAAATATTTGATATTTTTTACATAAATAAATAAAATAGATAATAGATCTGCACAGTGTTATTGATTGTCTCTTTACAGTGGCGGGTCGTGCATTTCACACTCAATCATCTGCCTTCAGTCCCAATCATCCTCTTAATAACATCAATATGATGCCACAGCTGTAAAAACATCATTTTATACAGCATATGATACATGCAGTATAGCAGAGCACATACAGATTCTTGTGCATTTTTCTTACATTACAGTTTTAAAGGTGACCGTTATATAATGTCCTTTATACTAAAAAAACTTTAAAATGAACGCGTTAATGATAAATGTATTTTACAGCACAAATTTTTATTAATGTGCAATTAATGCAGCATGCATTTCTCCATTTTAATTACATATATAAATAAATAAATATTATAAAAAAGTAGTGAAATTAAAAACGTTTAAAGCAACACACTTTTTTTTTTTTGACATCCTTTCTTTTTTTTGGATATTATTAGATTTTTATCATGCCCAAACAAAAACTCAATTCTCGGAGAGGTTTCCATACGATCTACGATGCCCGTGGTGAGGCCCATCTTAATACTTACATATATGAAAAAATGTAAAAATAATTATTATCACTAAACAAGGACCAACACAGCCCTTTACTCAGCAAGTATCTTCTCTGGATAAGGTAAGGAGCTGATTCTCTTTTCATCTAATTTTAATCATCAAACTTAGTATTAATCTACTTTTAATTTCAAGGTGTCAGTGTAATCTAGTGGAACAAATTCCTTATAAATTCATATTTAACTAATTTGTCAGTTATCACTATATTTTGTAAACATCATTTTATTGAACTGGGTATTGAAGAAAAGATGTATTTCCCCCAGAAGCCTCCAGGAAACATCCTCTATACCAGCACACTGAAGGCTCTTCTCAAAGACAACAGTCTGACATTCGAGAAGAACATCTGGTATGGTGATGATCTCTGTTCTGCTTCCTTTGACTACATCTTAAGTCTGGACCTTCTTTGTGCACATCTGGGCTGGATTTGTACTCTGACTAATTTTATAGTGTACTGACTGCAAAACGTCTTTAATGTATTTATTTCTCGCTATCTAGATTTTTTCTTCTCTCCATTATGCCACAAGCAATAATCTCTGGATATAATCTCTTTTCAGATGGCAAAACTACTGGGAGGAGACGGCTTTGATGATATGACTCCTGAGGACGTTAATGACCTCATCAATGCCCACTTACACCCGTTAACTGACAAAGACCTGATAGAGATGACAATGTCAGCAAGCGAAGAAGAGGAAGAGGAACAAGAGGAGTAGGAGTTGAAGAAGAGGAGGTTGGCCTAACACTCGAGCACCTCACAACACTTGTCAGACTGTCCACTTCAGCAACTTGCTCAAAAATGTGATCCCCATATGCTTGTTGCAGTTCTCAAATGCAATCGAGGGTAACATGTCTGCTTATAAAAACCTTCTCACCCAGAAGAAAAAGCAGCACCAGCAACTCCCTATAACTGTGTTCATCACTCGAAAGAAGACACCAGTTACGCCTACGCCTTTAGCGACAACAGAAGTTATGGACGAGGGCAAAGATACTGCACCACCTGATGAAGAGCTGTAATGCTCTTCTTGGGTATGCAGTACATTAATTTCATCATCACCTTCATCATTATTAGTACTGCACACTTAATTCATCATCATCTTCATCATTTAAGTTTTATCTTCACTGGTGAGTACCCATATAGAAGTTTTATTTTAAAATTATGTAGTTTTGAGAATATTGAAGGTTTAAAAAGCAGAAGAAAGGTTCATAAGAGTGTCGATGTGTTTATAAAGCCTTAAGATATACAGGAATTCTGTATACTGAACTGTACATATTAGGTTGCCACTTTACCTTCTTATGCCTATCGGGGGTCTGGAACGTAACCTCCACAATAAGCGAGGGATTACTGTATATCCAAATCTTTTATTTACCAGAGAGGACCTTTGGCTGTTGCAAACAAGAACAGAGCAAACACCGTACTGAGACGTCTTTGTAGCAACAGTTTTCAGGGTACTTGGTATGTTTACTGTAAATCCTGATATTAAGCATCTTCTCACATTATTTGTGGATTGTTCAGTTTTTCACTCATGTTCTTTGTCCATCTGAAACAGGACGACTTGGCCAACAAGGGCTTAAGGAGAACCTCTCAGTGTCAGTCCAAAATCTGACAAAAAGCATAGTTGTGTTTGGAAAAGAAAAACTCAGGAAAGATATCATTAAATCTTTATTCTCTGATTTTTAGTTCTCTATCAACAGGAAAGTGCTTCAGCAAGTCCTAATTTTATGATGGATTTTGTGTGCAGATTTGCCGTGGGAGCTGCAGCTTGCAGTGGTTTATGCCACTCATGATCTGGCAGCCAGCAACCCCAAAGTCGCTCTGAAAATTTTGGAATCATGGTGGCAAGACATCACAAAGCTCATTCTTCCAGCCGTCACAAGCGCCTTTAGACTTTCTTTATGAATAATTTAATAGATTACTTTTATAGTGATTTACATCTAAACTTTAGACTCCATGATGGAGTCATCAGACAGTTTGGATCAGGACCAGTAAAACCCATCACAGTGAGCACTGGGGCCTCAGGGCCGTATCCTCATTCACCAGCTGTTCACACTGTGATTCATAACTGTGCTGCAATGCACAGCTCAAATCATCAAGTTAACCAGTCACATGACTATGGTGAGTCTCATCATCAAGTACAACGAGACGGCTTTCAGACAGGAAATGCGGTGGATAATGGAGAGCGTGATGGTTTTATGCTGGTTGTGATGGTTGGACGCTGGTTTGTGATGGTTGGATGCTGGTTTGTGAATGGAGGGAGGAGCCGGAAAAGCATAGGAAGGAAAAAATGCATAAAATCGCATGGAAACTCTGGGATATTTTATGAGGTTAATATCGTCGCTTCTGCTAGAGATGATGAATGCGGCGGTGCAGCTGTGGCTGCAGTGAAAAGCAGACGTGTTTAATTGTATTCACTGGGTTTCCTGCTTTAGTTAACGGCATTCATTCACACTGTATGAAATGTCTGTGATGCAGCGCTCTGTTATACTGCATATCTGTATAATTCTATAGCTGTGGCATCATAATGATGTTATTAAGAGGGGAATTGGGACTGAAGACCCCCCACTGTATAAACTATCAGAGACAACGAGTAACGCTGTGCAGATCTACTGTGTATTTTATTTATGTACAAAAATATACAATGTTATAAATGTAATCTATAAAAAATATTTATAAAGAGATCACATTTTCAGGCTTTATGTGATGATGGAGGAAGCTGATCTAAGGCACTTGGTGACGGCTGAGGGAACGCGCTCGAATGTGATCTTGTTCTGCTTCAGGATCAGTTGCAGACTAAAGCCTAGGTGCTTGTAAACTCTTAGTAAACACTTCATAGAGAAAACATGAAAAGGAAAAGCACCTAAAAACATGCAAAGGTTATTAAATCCAACATGCTCTTAAATTAAAACACACCCAAATACACAGGACCAAAAAACGGTGTAATTAAAAAAGGGGCTTCTCTGCATTTAATTGATGCTTTTTCTATAATAACATATAAAGTGGCAGGAAAATTCTCTTGGGGTTTTTAGTCACTTACTTTACAAAAACATGCTGTATGTTACCACTCTCTCTCTCTCTCTCTCTCTCTCTCTCTCTCTCTCTCTCTCTCTCTCTCTCTCTCTCTCTCTCTCTCTCAGTATACCCAGAGCCCAGACAAATATGACAATATTTATATTGATGTCATCACTCCCTATTATATGATATTACGTGAGCAGGATACAGACCGAAGTAAGTTCCTCTTTTAAGCAGATGCTGTTACAGAACCACTGTGTATGAGTGTGTGAATGTGTGTGAATGAGTGTGTGAACGAGTGTGTAAAAGAACGTGTTAGAGCTCACACAGTAAATGAGCCTGTAATCATGTATTATTTCATCATGCTGGAAATCATACTTTTTTGTTTGTGTTAAATGTGTTTTTTTTCTTCCTTTGCAGTTATAGTTCTTTATGCCAGTGACCATCAGAGCAGACGTTAGAGTCCAGACACGTCTCAAGCCGCAGCTTCAAAGCAGACGCTGTTACTGAACCACACTGTGAACGAGTGTGTTGTATCTCATTCAGCTAATGAACATGCAATCGTGTGCTTCTTGTTCCTGCTGTTAAAGTGTGTGATCTTGATGTTTTTTTAGATGATCACCTCCAAACCTTCACCACCACCTAAAGATAAAATATCACAAAAATAATCACTTTAAAATATTAACAAACAAAATCTAAAACAATAACAACAAAAATAAAAACATAAAAATAAACCCTGTGTCTCTGATTGCATTACTCCCCATTCTACTGGATCCACTGCATGGAGTTTACTGGGTGGCTCCTGAAACTTCAGATTAATACACACACACCTCATGAAGATTACAGACCATCACACACTCCAGTGCTCATGGTAGTTTTTACTCCTTGGTGTTTTGTATTGTTTTAAGATTAATAATTACACACTTGATATCACCCAAATGAGGATGGGTTTCCCTTTTGAGTCTGGTTCCTCTCAAGGTTTTATCCTAATGTAGCGCAAGGTTAAGAAATTTGTCATTTCAGAAGTGTGTATCAAACTGGTAGCCCTTCACATTAATCGGTACCCAAGAAGTAGCGCTCAGTTTCAAAAAGGTTGGTGATCCCCTGATATAGAGCATGTCTGAGTACAGCTGAGGAGAGCAGAGGAGGAACACAGACACGACCCCCATCTTCTGGCTTGATTCAGAATCTTAACAGAAGCTTTTCAGAGAGCTTTACTTTATACCATACAGATTGTTTCAGATATGAAGATATTACAACTGGACTTTTTTTTTTTGTAGATTTTTAATTTATTTCAATAAGATTTGTATTAAAACTGTTTATACATATATCATAGAAGTATTGTATCGAAGATACTTGTCTTGAAAGTACTCTGTATCGGATTGAAAAGAACATGATTGGTATCGCTCATCACTATCGACGACACCAGTTGAAATACTTGACTCTGTGTGGTGTGATGTGAAATCAGACACAGGACTGCAGACTGCAGCTCACTGGAAGTATTTAATGTTTCTTCTAAAAAAACACACAACAAATCAGCAGCCCCTGTGGTGATATTTCACTTATTGTGTGTGTGGTAGACTTATCACCATGTGCCCAAACATTCATAAAAATACACCTAAAAAGTGTAAAATATTCACACAGATAGATAAAGAAACCTCACACAAAAACTTCAGTGAGAAAAAAAGTTAAAAATTATTTCGGCTGCTCCCTTTAGGGGGCGCCACAGCGGATCATCCTCCTCCACACTACCCTGTCCCCATTTCAGCTTCTTTCAACCTATAAATATATAAATAAATAATAAATAAATATAAAAGTAATTAATATAAAATTAAACCAGTTTATCATAAATGTAGGAGAAACCCACCACTCCAATGAGATACAATACAGAAAGGGAAGAGGAGGAGTCAGGACAGGAAGTGACATCAGCTTCTATTATCAAGGCTTTTAAAGGAAGCAACCATTTTGATCAGGTAACTACATTTATAAACACAGATATGAGTATAAACAAGACAAATCAATAGTTTCGTATGAATTGAAACAGGACATGTAAATTTAATAGGGTAAATTATACACCTGTTACACACATCTATAGGTTTAAAACGAGGAACAGGTTTGTTACGGCACATGCGATGTGGGCGTGGCTAAATGGCGCTGATGTGAAGCGGAATCCAGAGATTCATCGTGTTTTATCTGTAAGTTTTACCGTCAAATCTTTCCATTTAACATATTTCTAATATTTATACAGTAATATTCTTATAGGATAACTTTTTTAACAAGATTGAAGCATTTTATACTTTTGAAGACGATCGCGGAAGTATTTCTTCCCGTATTATTTAAATTTAAATTACAGTATTGTGTTCAAAATGACGCTTTAACACTACAATGTACAATATAATGTATATAATGTAATCAAATTAAGTGAGTGAACTTTTTTATCTACCATGATCGTGTTAATTGTACAGATCTCTTGGTATAAATACAGTGTATGAAATATGAGAGTTTGTTCTGGTTCGGGAAAACACGCGCTCATGCCGAAATTCACCTGCTGTGTGTGTTACCAGTGGGTGAAATAAATGGAAGATTGCGTGTGTGGTCCTGACTTGGGTCTTTTCACTATTTAACACTGACTTGTAGTGGCACAAGTAATAACTCTCTTTTTGTGTTAAAATATATCATTTTTAATATATAATTTAATGTTACAGTATGTTTGTTTTGTATTCTGTCTCTGTTAAAATAAATCTACTATAATAATTCTAAATTATTAATTTTTTTTAAGTGGTTAATTTACAAAATGAAAAAAAAGGTTATTTCTTTATTTCAGGGACGAGCATCTTGTTGACAGCGGCTTTGCAGGCAGGTAGCATTAATGTCTCTGCCACAGTGTGGGGCTTTTTTTGATTAGGCTACGAGTTCAGCTACTCGGTAGCTCACTTTGAGATCTCTCTCATTCACCTTTGTGTTTGTTTTTCATTAAAGTTGAAGTCATTAATTCTATTGTCATGAATAAACAATGTCATTATTGCGCCACCTACTGTCACCCAATTACTGTACATGGTGGAGTATTTTCATTACTCTGACAGTCACTACATCAGAGAAACAGCCACTAAACAATGCAAATTATTTTCAGTAACTTAATTTTTTTTGGAGCAATATAAGACCAGCTCTCTCATCCACACTGCCAAATACATCAGTTGTTTGTAACCAGACACACTGATAACATCCTTACACATCTTTATATCACACATCTGTACTCTGGTCTGAGAGAGAGAGAGAGAGAGAGAGAGAGAGAGAGAGAGAGAGAGAGAGAAAGAGAATCATAAACATATAAAACAAACAAATGATTTATACTTTTTGCACAGAATAAGCAACAATAAAGCACTGACAGTGCCACTAGAGGGCAGTGTGAGACTGACAATTGTCAATGTGACCTGTGGGTTACAATTCAACTGTTTATATAACTAATGCACTACTTCTTCTTCCTCTTATTATTATTATTATTATTATTATTATTATCAGTGTTATTAGTTTCTTCTACTCCACGCTTTAATCTTCAGTTAAAAAGTTCGGATTCACAATATAGAACTACTGCAACATTTCAGTGGTAACATACAGCATGTTTTTGTAAAGTAAGTGACTAAAAACCCCAAAATTAATTTTCCTGGCACTTTATATGAGTTGTTTTAGAACAAGCATCGATTAACTGCAGATAAGCCCCTTTTTGATAACACTCTGTTTTTGGTCCTGTGTATTTGGGTGTACAGTGGTACCTTGACCATTAATGTACCTTGCATTAATGTACGAGTTTTCTGAGCGGTCACTCGGTTGATTTTTTTGCTTTGTTACACGAGCAAAAACTTGAGGTACGAGCTCGAGACGCTGCTGCTAGATGGCGAAGTGAAGCCAGAAACGAAGACTGTGACGAAAATTTAGATAAGCAAAGAAGTAAAAGTAAAAAAAAAATTGAAAGTTTAGGGATATGTAGTGTACATGAGTGATAGAAAAAAACGAGTTTTCCCTTCGCCCCGCTTATCGTCTCTACCAAACACCCCCCACCCCCCACCACCACTCCTCCACCGGTGTTTTCGTTAGCTCAAGTCGTCTCATTTCCAGGGTAAATACACTGAATAAAACCTTATTATATCTTTACATACTCTTTCTATTATGTTTTTATACAAAATTTGTTATTTAGAAATTTATTTTCCTAATTTAAAAACATGAAACATACAAACGGGGTGTCATTTTGAGGGTTGGAACGGATTAATGCTTTTTTAAATATTTTTAATATGGAAAACTGATTTGATGTGCGAGCAAAATGAGATACGAGCTCGTCCACGGAACGAATTAAACTCGTAGGTCAAGGTACCACTGTATTTTAATTTAAGAGCATGTTGGATTTAATAACCTTTGCATGTTTTAAATGCTTTTCCTTTTTATGTTTTCTCTACAAAGTGTTTACTAAGAGCTTACGAGCATCTGGGCTTTGTTTTGCAACTGATCCTGAAGCAGAACAAGATCACATTCGAGCGCGTTCCCTCAGCCGTCACCAAGTGCCTTAGATCAGCTTCCTCCATCATCACATAAAGCCTGAAAATGTGATCTCTTTATAAATATTTTTATAGATTGCATTTATAACATTGTATATTTTTTTATCATTCATAAACATGGGATTCGCTTCCATTGCTATGCTGATGACACACAGCTGTATATTTCAGCAAAGCCAGATGAGTGAGATCAGCTAAACAGTGTTGAGAAGTGTGTAAAGGACATTAGACAGTGGATGCTTAATAACTTTCTTCTGCTCAACTCAGATAAGACGGAAGTACTTTTACTAGGACCACATGCAGCTAGAAGTAAACTTTCCGATTACGTAGCATCTCTAGATGGTGTTTCTGTTTCAGCATGTACGGCTGTCAAAGACCTTGGTGTGATTATTGACCCGAGTCTTTCCTTTGAGTCTCACGTGAACAATATCACCAGGATCGCCTTCTTTCACCTTAGAAATATTGCTAAAATTAGAAATATGATGTCGTTACAGGATGCAGAAAAACTAGTTCATGCTTTTGTTACTTCTAGATTAGACTACTGTAACGCTTTACTGTCTGGGTGTGCGAGTAAGTGCATAAATAAGCTTCAGTTAGTCCAGAATGCAGCAGCAAGGGTCCTCACTAGATCTAGGAAATACGACCACATCACCCCTGTTTTAATCAGTCTACACTGGCTCCCAATCAAATCTCGCCTTGATTATAAAATATTACTACTGACGTATAAAGCACTTAACGGTCTCGTACCGCAGTATCTGAGTGAACTTCTTTACCAGTATGATCCTCCACGCCTACTTAGATCAAAAGGTGCTGGTTATCTGTTGGTTCCTCAAATAATGAAGACTACAGCAGGGGGCAGATCTTTCTCTTATAAAGCCCCACAGATATGGAACAGCCTTCCAACCAGTGTTGGACTCAGACACAGTCTCAGTGTTCAAGTCGAGGTTGAAAACGTATTTATTTAGTCAAGCCTTTTATCAGTAGATTTTTGTTAGGTAAAGGCTCAGATCTGGAGGGAGCATGGATATAGAGTGTTTGGTGAACTGGTATATTTGTATGCTGTCGTCCCCTCACATTCACACGTTCACTCGGGTTTGTTGACGGTGGTGTGGTGGGTCGTCTCTTATCCCAGAGATCCCTCATGTCTGTGTTACCTTCTGGTTCTCCCTTTTAGTTATGCTGCCATAGCGAGTCCTGCCGGAGTCCAAACTGCACAGTGACATTAACTTTCATACACCAATAGTTACACTTAATAATCCATATCCTTCTCTCTCTCTCTCTCTCTCTCTCTCTCTCTCTCTTCCTCTCTCTCTCTCCTCTCGGTCGAGTTAAACATGCTCCTGAGGTTCCAGTGACCACTGTTCCTGCCCCTCTCCCCTCCGTGGATCTTCACACTTCTGTGCAGCTTGGGACGGTATCTCATCACACCTTGGGTGGTTCCATGTAATCCCGGAGTAGAACGGGTGCTTTGAGGATGGATTGGACTGTAGTTGGTGTCGGCGGTCTGCTGCACTGACTCGGGAGTGCAGTTTGCTTCTGATCGTCATCACTGTACCCCGCAACTTTGTATATCTGCTTCAAATGGACATTTGGTGCAACCCAGATGAGGATGGGTTCCCTCTTGAGTCTGGTTCCTCTTAAGGTTTCTTAAGATTCTTAACATATTTACGTCTAATCACCACATTATCTGTGTAAAGCTGCTTTGAGACAATGTTCATTGTTAAAAGCGCTATACAAATAAAAATGAATTGAATTGAATTATATGAATATTATTTATTGACTTTTACTTTAAATTCAGATTTTGAGTCGTAAGTCTTTATAAGATCCTTGTAGGCTCTTTATATTCATTTATGTGATCTTTGCTTGCTGTATAATTTCTTGAAAACATTAAAATGACATATACAATTTCCGTTTTTGTTGGTATTTGAATTATGATTGGTGATAGCTCCAGCTGTTAGCTTTCAGATGCTAACTAGCTAACGGGTCATATGCCTCATCTAAATTAAAGCTACCACCATTTTGTGGTAAAATGCATTCAAATAACATTATACTTATTCTTTATACAAATATGTGTCCCTTTTTGTGGTTTATTTTGTAAAACTTTCTCTGTGAAAAAAAGCGTGCACGCACCAAAGCAGTCTAAACAGTCCATAGATCAAAGTGCGTCTGCCTCTTTGTGCAACGACAAAACTGTAGAATGTGCAGAGGTGTACAGTTTCAGCTCTAAGATCTACTGCTCAAAATTTCTTATAAATTATGTCAGAATTATACAAAAGGTCTGCACACACACACACACACACACACACACACACACACACACAGTTGTAAGATAGTCCATCTTAAAAGTAATTTAATTTAGTTTACTTTTTCAGATCACTGATTCTATACCTTGTGACCCAGATATTTGAGGTAAATTCACAATTTTAATATTTTCAAGGGTCAAATGTCAGTGCTTTAGTTTTGGCCAATTAGTATAACTTGTAACGTCTGGCACAGGTCATTTAGACTTTATGTCTCAGGCTTTCGTTTTAACTCTTGACATCTGCATTTTAATTAAAGGTTGAGCACCACGGCTTACACCCCCCGGAAGACACGAAGCAGGACAAACCCTGACCTCTCCAGCTGACTTTAAAGCAGCATTCAACTAATAACACAAACCAGTCTCTATATCTTACACAGTACACACAGACTCACGCACACACACACATATACACCACCCCGAAAGCCAGATAACCCCCCTGGCCTCTCTGGTTGACTTCACAGGGACCCTCAAACCATAAAACAATTCACTCTCGAAACTGTGTGACACACAGCCACACACACACACACACACACACCACAAGAAAGCATTCTTTTATTAATTAAATATTAAATCGAATGTTCCACATTACATGACACAAACATACATCTTGTATGTATCTTCTCCTGTAAATAAACCTGTAAAGTGTTTAACTCTACCTCAACAATAGTTATACTTTAAAGGTTTATTCATGTACCTCCACTTTAATGCTGTTTTTTCTTTTAAGGCTTAATGTCAAAGTTGATATAAACTTATCTGCTCTTTGCTTTCCTAACAAGGGTGCATTTTACATACCAGAATATAACATTGTATTAACAAAGTTATACCTTAAAAACTGGTATGTCAATTGTATGTTAATGGTAACTGGTATGGTAATGTACCTCTGTATCAAAGCTGTCTCTGCTCGGCTCGGACGCTCAGAACAGCTCAGCAGCGACTCTTCGAGGCGAGATCTTCCGGCAAGTTTTACCTTCAAGAACAACAACCACTCTGATCTTCGGGAGAACCTGGAAGAACATCTGACTCCCTCCTACCTGACTCTTCAAAGATTACTTTGTCTACCTTATCCGGAGGTTGTGGTTAATTTTGAAGATTAAACTTGCCTTTCCTTTCCTTTCTTTCCCTCTTTTCCCTTCTCTTCCTCCTTTTTATTATTTTTAACTTTTGTTTATTTTAATTTTAATTTTTAATTTTTATTATTTCTTTTGTATGTTTGTGTAGTTAGCTCTATGTTGTGTTTGTCTAATTTATTAAACAGCGTATTTTTCATAAGTGATTGTCTCTGAGTGCCACTCACATTCCAAAGTTCCTGCAACATTTTGCTAGCTAAATTCTCTTCACTATCTTACATTTTAGGTAGCACAATGGCATTGCACTTTCTTCAATGAGAACCCAGAAAACAATTCACCACATAACTAATGCTTTAAATAGGACTAATTCTCCCTGACATTGCTCTGCACTCTCAAAGCAAAAGCAACAGTAACTGTTTTAAAATGTTAGCATGGAGAACAGGAGACATGTATTTGCAATATACAGTTACATTTTATTACAAAAGTTTAAATCAAGTTCAAATCACTAATGAACCTTTCTGAGGTTAAATCCTGAAAAGTTGCTTCTTCTCCCAAAGCTACTACTCTGGTTTTATGCTAACAGTCTGTAAATAGATTAAAAGGAAACAAAACAAATCTTGGGCCTCTGGCTGTTTGGATCTCGCCTTCCCTTCACCTACTTGTGCAGGGTATAGTATCATTCCAGTGGCAAATCAATTTAAAGTGGGCTACTTGGTTCTTGTTAGGTTCCTTGTTACATTAGTGGTCCAGAAACAACCAAATTCTCTACGAGACCTTGCTTTTGTGTGGACATTTTATGAGGTTACCCTGGTGTACCAAACTTTGCCATGCGAGCTGAACTCCCGTCACCTGGCTCGTTAGTCTAGGGGTATGGTTCAGAGTTCAACTCTGGGACAAGTCTTAGATTTACACTGAATAAACTTTGTGTGGGCAAACACAAGCTGTAATAACGCTGTATGGCTGATAACTTGGTTCTCGCTTGCTGCACGTTTCCTCACACCACCGAAGAGATTGATTTCTTCTCCTGAAGCTACTGAGCCCAAAATTGCCTAAACACATTAAAATTACTCTGGTTTTATGCTGAAGTGTTTTATGCTGTAAATTAATTACCAAGAAACAAAAAGAATCTTGGACCTCTGGCTGTTTGGATCCACCTTCCCTTCACCTACATGTGCAGGGTGTAGTGTCAATCCAGTGGTAAATCAATGGCAAGTGTTGGACTGAATAGTCTAGCTCTTCTCCGAGCTTACATTTTAGGTAGCACCATGTAACGGTGTACAGTGACATTTTATTACAAAAGTTTTAATGAAGTTCAAATCTCTAATGAGCCTTTTTGTTTCCTGCAGTTACAGAGGGCGGCTTTGACTGGAGACCTTAAAGTTTTCGGTTACTTTACAGCAAGGCTTGTTGGTCTAGGGCTAGGCGTCCGAATCCATACATAAAATGACAGACGTCGGCTGAAAAACATTCTAACTCAAACGTCGTTTGGAAAACTAGTCCCATCCGAATAGGGCTTTTTTTGATTGTACAGTTTTTGTACCCAATCATAATAACAACAAAATGCTGTGCTTTTGTAAAGTAAAGAAAACATATAGGGGGCGCTTTCTGCCGTCTCTGTCATCTCTCTTCACATTTAGAACAGCGTGATTAAATATTTTAATTCGATTGACAGCCCTAATAATAATAATAATATGATGTGAGGTCCAGTTACCAGTGTGACACTAAAACAAGTAAAAAAGTAGCCTTTACTACTAATTAAGTACATATCAGAGCCCAAACTTCTTCACTTTAACTTGAGTAAAAAAGTATAGTCAGAACCTTAACTTTTACCAGAGTCTTTTAAAACATGAATATCTGTACTTCTACTTAAGGGAAGGATGTGTGTACTTTTGCCACAATCACACTGAGACCTTTAAAATGATACTAAACATGTGAAGGTAAAATGTATTAATTCCTAAAATGTAATTACTGCATTATGTAAGTAAAGTAGCTTGAATTCTGGGACCTTCACAGTCACCTTTCCATGATCCGGCCATCTCCCCAGGAGAGAAAGAGGGGGGCTTAAGGATGGGTGACTGGGCAGCTGAACAAATGGCTTTCTCTCCTCAGATCAAAGAGATCCTCTCCTCAGATTAGAAGGTTTATTGTTTTGTTGCATGGTAGTTCTCGGGGTCTGGCCTCATGAAGTTGCATGGCAGTTCTCAGGGTCTGGTACCATGAACAGATCTGACCATCCTTACATAACTAATATTTCACTGTCATTTCTTACAAAAACAGTCGTCAGAATAAAACCCAAAGATGAGAAATTCATATTCTGTTGCCGGTGTGTGTTCTTTCTAATTCCACCAGGTTGCATTGTTATTTTATTCTGTTCTTTTTTCGACTATTTTCAGAACAATTAGTGAAACTCCAGCTTTCTACCCAATGCCATCGCTTTCATCTCTCTTCTCTTTCATTTCTAATGAAAGTTTCATGTATTAAGAGGAATTTTTTAAATGATCAATATGAAGCACCTCCATTACTGTTATTTACATATTATTTACAGTAATAAAAGACAATTTTTTTATTAAAAAAACAATTAATTAAAAAATTAAAATAATGAAATAAAATAATTAATCCAGTGG
>JBCEWE010000933.1:0-46939 GCA_039877035.1 Silurus lanzhouensis | reverse complement strand
TCCACACACACACACACACACACGCACACACACACACACACACACACACACACACACGTATGATGTGTAACTAAAACTTCTCTGCATTTTTCTTTCAGGAAACAAAGATGCTCTTCGGCACA
The DNA here is from genome assembly GCA_039877035.1 of Silurus lanzhouensis. Taxonomy (NCBI): domain Eukaryota; kingdom Metazoa; phylum Chordata; class Actinopteri; order Siluriformes; family Siluridae; genus Silurus; species Silurus lanzhouensis. The sequence continues at coordinate 46,817 of JBCEWE010000933.1, read as the reverse complement.
AAGAAAAAGAGGAAGAACAAGAAAAAAAATATATAATAATAATAATAATAATAATAATAATAATAATAATAATAATAATAATAATAACAATAATAATATTTTTATATTATATTAATACTGCATGTTATTATATTTTTTATGTTTAAATACTTTTTTTTTTTTATTAATATATATTTAGGAAATAAATAAAGACAATCCACAAAAATGTTTATGAGTGTTTTGAATCGTGATTATTAAACATTTTATAAGAACTTAAGAGGAACTGGTCAAGTGATTGTGATACACATGCATGAAAGAAGAACATTTTAATAAATATTTTCCTGAAACCAGCAACAAATAACATCACACTTTTAAACCTTCATTCATACATATTTATAATATCAAAGCTTTTAATGTATCAATATTTTTAAAACTACAATAGCTCTTTTTTAGCCAGTGACATACAGTGCAGTATTATAGCCTGATGATTTTCATTTATTTCATAGAGATTTTATACAAATAGTTTGTAATTCTTCTTTCTAATTTTATTCTGCATGTGTGTGTTTCCTCTATTTGTGCACCAGCTCTCATAACAGTTCCTACTGCTGTAACTGTATAATAAAAGCATTTAAAACACTATAAATATATAAAAAGTCTCAACGTCCAGCTGGTTCAGCATCTCCATTCACTGATGCTTCATCTGCTTTAGAGTCACTGAGCTCCATCCACCAACACTACACGGATGTGGAGCTCACTGACACGTACCGTTTCATTTCACTAATTCTCCAGGGCAGACCCCCGAGTAGATGTCAGAGGGGTAGAATCAAATCTGCCCTTCCCAAGTGATTTTATTGGAGTAAACATGAATAAACCTCTACCTTTTCCCAAATCATCCCCTTAATCCTTTTTTAAAGGAAAGAACAGTATGTAGAAATAAAATCCACCCTCCTATAAAATCTACAGCTTTAAACCCAACTTGTAATCTCACTGAACTGAAGCATTGATTCACTTAAATCATAGTACATTTGTATCATTTGTAATGTATTATTAGTGCAGTTGCAGCTAAATGTAGAGCTGCTACTAGATGAAAAGGATTAGAGTGATGTAGGGCTTTTGTGTGTGTTTTCAGAAGAATCCAGACTCTGGTGAGGACTATGAGGTCTGTGCTGATGATCACTAAATTGACTGAAGATCACGTTCAGGTTCTTAGTGGTTTTTGATGAGGAACATAATCAGGATGGCCCCAATCTGTTCAGATTGAGTTTATAATTGTTTACACATAAACATATAAATATATATATATATATATAATGCTTTTTCTAAGCATTTTTTATCAGTTGTGTCGACTTTTTTATGTCGCCGAACCCTAATATCTCGAGCACAAGGGAGAAAAAATTTGCCATTTAACGTCGGTTATCTCGGTGCAGCCGCAGAAGAACTCGCGGAAGTGGCGGAAAAATCAAGTCTTACAGCTGCTCCAGGTGTTGTGTTGTATACTGGTGAATCTCTGCTGTTAGTTAGTGCTAGTGTTCGTAGTGTTAGTAGTGTTAGTAGGGGCGCGGCGCGGCTTTGGGAAGAAAAGAGCAGCCGTTGAGAGAGTGCCGGTGGGAAGACACGTACCGGGATACACATGCGCGATAACAACGACCGCGTGAACCAACATATACCAACAATAACGGACAGTGAGAGTGTGGAAGTTTAAATAGGAGCTGGTGATGATGATAAACGAGCACATATGTGCGCGATTGAAGCGGAGCTTCAGAGAAAGCGGCCGAGAAAACACCTGACACGCTGAAGGGGGCCGAAGGGGCGTGGCAGGTGGATTCATGACAGATAAACATGTACTGTATGTATTTTTATAGCATGCCTTCATCAAACAAATCGCGGCAACGCTGTTGTGTAAAAAACCCTTCAAAAACACGTGCATGCACATTCTCATTTATTAACGCACATCATGTACATAAAGAAATTTCAAGCACGTTATATACTGCCGCCATTTTGATTTTTGTTTATCTCGATCATCGGTTACCTCGATGCTTTTTGGCGACCGCCTAGGACATCGACATAACCGGGTTCCACTGTATTAATAATTTAAATAATATCAAATAAAGAATATAAAATATTTCATATATATATATATTTTCAGCTGATACACACTGTGTGGTCAAAAGTATTTGGACACTTGTCTTTTCCAGACAGATGTGGTTTATAAATTCACCTAAAATGCTCTTAAATGCACCATACAGCCAATTAACATGCAAACTGTGAAACACTTCATATAAACAGAATGTAGAATCACTGAAAGCATTTTAAATGGGATTTAAATACCCGCTACAGAGGGAAGCAGGAGCTTTTCTGTAGCTATTATGCTTTTATGTTCATGGCACAGGACCAAATATCAGTTTATTTTATCTTTCCATAATGAGCTGGAATAAATCATAAATGCTGCGGTGCCAATGGAAGATTAAGGATAGAAAGAGTCTCCAGGACCATGATGATTTTGGCCATGATGATGACTGGCTAATAAGCTGATTTAGATTCCTACAGCTGTGCTCCTGGATCTATGTGCTGAATTGGGTCCAGTACTACAGAGGGAAACACACCAGAACCATGCCATCCCCGTCCAAATACAGGTCCTCACCACTGGGGTTAATGACAACAGGTTGTTTTAGTGGGAAATAGCAGACAGCAAAATACTTTATATAAATATTATATATAATCAACTTTTTCACAAAGACCTTCTTTAGATATAATATAATTCTATTAAATCTCATGCTAGAGGTCTGGTATCTGCCCCTGAGTGTCATAATGCCTGTCATTTTGGATGTTATTATTAAGGTGGGTAGTCGATACATCAGGTTCCCTTCACTGTGGCACACTGACCTGCTTCAGCACATGATTCCTTTATCCTGACACATAGCAGTGTAGGAACAGACTACAGGCAGCTGCAGGACGTGATGACTGGCTTCTTGGTGACTTTAACAACATGTAGAAATTGTAAACATTGTCCTGATGTTGTCTATAATATGACAGGTGACAGAGGCTTCACCCTCAGATGCTCCTCACCTCCTGAAATGCAGATGTGGAGCTCTGGATGTCTCAGGTGGAAGACTTCTATACCACCCGTTAAAAGTGTACAAGATTATCAGGGTGTGTGGTGTTTTGCACAATGTGGCACTGAGGACCAGTTTCCCTCTCCTCCTGACTCCCTCCCCCTCAGCATTATGACCCCGAGCCACAGCCCCTGCCCCACAAGAGGGATATAAACTAAGTGGAAGAATCCATGAGGAGGTCATACAGCGTTTGTAAGGAAGACAAAAATCATGGTTGTTAATAGTGTTTATTGTGTCTCATTGTAGAAAAAGATTAAAATCAAGATTTAAAAAAAGATAAAAAAAAAGATTTGAAAAGACAGAAATAAAAAATGATTAAAAGATGAGACGATCTACAAGATACAATAGTTTTACACTCAGCTTTATACTATTGACTATAAGTGTAAAATTATCATAAATAGCCATAAGAGAAACATAAAGAGGAAAAAGGCATGTTCAGACTCTCTGTTTCTCTTGTCGTCTTCTTTTTTTCTATTTCTCCTTTTCTTTTGAATGTTTCTTGTCTCAGCTGAGCAACAATTTCCTTCCATCGCTCTCGGACTCTCATATAATGATCTGTTTTATTCTCTGAAGTCTTCTTTTCTTCCTCACAGAGATTCTGGGTATCCTGGAGCCCCTGTTGGTCTGAAGCTGTAAGTTGTTCCTCTCCTCTATGTCAAGTTTAGTTTTCTCTCTTTCGTCTTCTTGTTTTTCTTTAAAATCCAACGTGGGCTCAAACTGAGCAACACGTTCCTCCAGTGGCTCTTTGTCTCTGATCAAATGATCTCTCTCCTGCTCTGCACTATTTTTTACTTTCTCACAGTGATTCTGAGTATCCTGGAGCTCCATGGTGGTCTGTTCCAAAGTGAGCTTAAGCTGAGCAACATGTTCCTCCAGTCGTTTTGTTCTCTCTTCCAGCTCTCTCTCTCACCTTCTACAGTTTTCTCCAGTTCCTCATGGATTTTCAGGGAAGACTGGAGCTCCATGGTGGTCTGTTCCAAAGTGACCTCAAGCTGAGCAACATGTTCCTCCACTTTCGTTTGTTCTCTCGTCCAGCTCTCTCTCTCACAATCTACAGTTTTCTCCAGTTCCTCATGGATTTTCAGGGAAGACTGGAGCTCCATGGTGGTCTGCTCCAAAATAAACTCAAGCTGAGCAACACGTTCCTCCAGTTGTTTTTGTTCTCTCGCCCAGCTCTGGCTTCTCTCAGTTATATTCTGTTCCTGCTGCTTTCGCTCAGAAGCCAAAGTAGCCTCCAGCTTTTGCACCGTCTGTAGCAGAATGGCTTTCTCTTCTTTCTCTTCTGTTATCTTCTCTATCATTAGAAGAGAAAATGCATCCAAGTCTTTCACTACTTTCTCCATGTGTTCCAGCTTCTCCTTCATTTCAGCAATCTGCTTAGTTTTCTTCGTTCTTCTGGTTCGAAAAAACTCTCTCAACCTTCTGAAGAGCTCCATGTTTATGCCTCTTTACTCACAAGCAAAAACCTCGGAAATGAGAGAAACAGAGACGCGTTTCCAATTATAGACGTTGCCTTACTGTGACGTCACAAGGAGATGCCCCGCCCTCTGTCTGTGACGTAACCCGGTCTCTTTTAACCTGACACTATGCGCATGCGCACATTACAGAGCTAAAGAGCGGATAAAATGTCATGTCTTCACAGCTTTCTGTTGTTCCTGAGAGAAAAGCGATATTACAGTCATAAATAAGATAAAAACGGCTGTAAACTGTGTATAAAGCGAGTGAATCCGAGTTGAGAACCGGAAGTTGACCGGAGTGACTCTATGAATGTTGCAGAATCATAAATGACCAGTAGGTGGCAGTGTGATGTGTATTAGAGCTCACTGTCACAGCAGGTCATTAGAAGTAGTGGAGCTCTAATGACGTCATTAATAGCGAGGACAAGACACACAGCAGTTTGGGATTCTTTTATTGACTTTATTGATTAATTGATTTGGAGTATGATTGTGTTTCTGATCAAAGTAAGTTCATGTGTATGGAGTAAAAACAACCTGTACATTTCTCACTTCCAGACAGTATTATGAGATGTTCATCTGCTGGAAGTTCATGTTTAATGCTGCATGTTTTATAGGATTTATGAGCTGGAATAAATGTTTTACTTTTAAATGTTTCTTTTAACCAACTGGTGCATTTTTATCTTTATGCTTCAGATGAGTTTTATAAAAAAAACACATTTTTACTACTTATTAAAAATAAAATGTCATTCTGAGTGAAACCAATTGTTTATTAAATGCATTATTCACTAAATAAACATCAATGAAAACTGGATGATTTGTTTTTATTGAATGTAAAAATATTAATTTGAGGATAATTGAACTTAATGAATGGAATAGTTTTGGATTAAATGAAGACTTTACTGAACTAAACAGCACTGAATTCTCCTTTAAATAAACTGAAGTTTACTGAACTAAATACTGTTACTTATATGAAAATAAACCCGGTTTCTTGAACCCTGTTCGGTTTCAGCCCCACTTTTGGGCCTCACAGCTGAAAATGACCTTCCTGACTTTCAATGGTAAAAGTTCCTGACAACAGTGTGCTACATACACAATTTACATCTCTTTTGAAAGAACACACTTTGGGCTTTACATCATCCAAAGATGCTGAAGTTCCTTAGAAAAAATGTGTACATCATAAAACATAATTTTTTTATATATAAATACATGAATTCGGTCCTGAAACAATCCAGAATAGTGACGGTTAAAAGTCACATGTGTAATGAGTTTATATTTCAACTTTAAAGAAAATACAATAAAAAGGAGATTCCTATAAACATTATTCTGAGACTGTGTGTAGTCCTTTTCTCCCTCCGTCTGTTTGAGGAAAAGCAGCCTGATAACCAAATGTACTGGGAATAATAACATTCACACAATAAGCATAAGACTGGTATTTGAACATTAGAAAAACAGTAGAAGAAGAAAGTAATGAAAATAAAAGTAGCACAATGCTTCCTTCAGTGCCTCTGTGAATGATGGAGCACATCTGGACCTTCCTTTTCTCCTTCCATTCTACAAACAGCACATCCTCTTCTCTCAGCCAGTGATGAGGCCTCGAGGAGCTTTTTTCAGAAGCTTGTTGGTGATGGTTTGAGGGTTTGTGGACTGAATCTCTAAACAGTGCTGGACTTGTGTAAAGTCGTCAACGAACAGTTTGTAGCCCGTTCCCAACATCTTCTCATCAACAATGCCATAACAGATGGTCTACAGACTGGCTGGGGTGTAAAATTAATATTCCACCTCTCTTCAGGTGTGTTGGGGGATACAACCAGTGAAGACTGGGATTTTCTGTCTCTCACTCTTACTGGTAGAGCTGAAACAGGTGCTGAGTTTGGAGACTGCTTGAACCTCTTTTCTGGTTGATGGCTGGTGTGTGGAACCACTTCTCCTCAGAAGATTCAACTAAATGGCTGTTGGAGCTGCTATCATGGGCCCTCAACTGCTCAGTTGTATGAATGAGATAATTATAACATAACATAGGGAATTGTTCATTTAGTTATAATTTTTCCTATAAAACTTTATTATAATAACCGTAATATCTAATAATGTGTTAGTAATTATAATATACATAATAATAATAATAATAATAATAATAATAATAATAATAAATCTGATAATAATGTTAGAACAGTGTAACAATAACTCAAAAAAGTCGGTTCACTGGTTTCGGTTCAATTGAGTCTGAATCTAAAGATTCACTGGTAAATGACTCGATTCCACAGTTCTAGAATCAGTAACATGAAACATTCTGTCTCCTTAAAAATATTTCTTTCAGCAGTCTCACTCAAGAAAAAGAAACTTCTGTTCTGTTTGTGCAAAACCAGCAGGTGGTCAGAAAGTTCCTTCTCTGTTCCTGGGTTAGTTTGAGGGGTTCACCTCAGTCAGCTTCGTCTCCGTGGTTTGGCTCGTCATCTTACATCATCGTCTCATTGTAATGAACGGTGTTCCAGCATGAAAAAACCCCTGACCTGCATATATACAGACAATAATCAGTTCCCAAACATCTCAACATTCACTGTTTCTAGTTCAATAACAGAACAAATAGCATTCGTACAGTTCAGAGTCTGATTTGAGGCTTAATCAAGTTTTCATTGGATTCTAACATGTTTGATTGAGTTCTTGCATGTAGATGATACTTTTAATACATTTAATAGTAACTTCATGCAGTTTCTCAACATAAAGACTGGATTTTATAAAATGTTTTTGACAAAATAAATTGTTTAAATGTTATTAAATCTGTACTCGTTATTTCTACATTATTTATTATATTAATTTTGATCAGCTGATTTAATCAACAGTTTAAGTTTTAGACAATTTAATATTATTAAGAAAAATATGTTGCTTTGTAAAAGATCAACATCACATATAACTAGACAACAAAACACCATTAATAATATTTGTACAGAATTAAGTAAAAAGAAAGTCCTGACAGAGCCACTAGAGGGCAGTGTGAGACTGACATCTGACAACCAACTGCAGTTATTATTATTATTATTATTATTATTATTATTATTATTATTATTATTATTATAGTTTTGGGGGATTTATGAAGGTTCTTGCTTTGATCAGCAAGATCAGTCCAGTCCAGTTTTATTGTTTAAGCAAAATCAATTATTAGGAATTTAATCATTTTATCACTTTGGGTTTTATTAATGTGTAAATCTGCATATAATAATATTAATACAAATTATTCATTATAAAATCATAAATATGATAAATTGTAGACTTTTAGGTACTAAAGCACCTCAGTGCAATAAAGTATTACATTCTAAAGTCCAGCAAACACGACATGGGAGTCAATTCCTTGTAGCATTTTCTTGAACTTGGTTTGCAGGAGAAAATCTGGTTTTGTTGAAATAACAGGTTAACAGATGATAACTGGATAAATAACTAATGAATAAATGCTTCATCCAGCTCATTAACATGCAAAATGATGATGACTTCCATCACCTGCTGTATGAACCTGAACAGAATCCACATTGTATTTCTAGTTGGAGATGCTGAGATTCTCTTTTTATTGAAATCTTTTATATTGAACTGCTACTCTAATTTTTACATGAGATGCAATAAAATCGTAACCCTACAGAAACCCAAACGTGACTTCTTGTAACTCAGCGTAACTTCCATGGAGGAGTCTCCCCCGTGTGGGTGGAGGAGGAACTGCTACAGTTTAGAGCCTGATTTGAGGTCAGAGCAAGTTGAGTTCTAACATGTAAATGGTACATTTAATAAATTTAGTACCACCTTAATGCAGGTTCTCAGCATAAATAGTGAATGAACCACATCTGACTCGAAAAGACCGGTGTCCAAATATTTTTGAGCACACAGTGTGTATCAGCTGAAAAGCAGCAGCTTCGGATCAGTCGCTTTTCCACACTGAGGTTGAGGCCACATCTTGAAAATACACGATTAAGCAGCCGCACTTTTCTTTGTGTTGCGTGTCTAATCGTACACGTACGGTATGGGTGGTGGGAGCGGTCAAAACGCTTCAGAACGGCGTTTCGTAAAGAAACAGAAAATCAGTGCATTTTATTCACCATATTCAAACATTCAAAAATCTTTTTTGCTCAATCTTTCAAAAATTTTATTTAGAGTCTCCCTGTTTATTATATTCTTATTTATAAGTTAAGTCATTTTACTGTGGAGTTTTGAGAAAAGTAAAGGCAAAATCACTCTAAACCTTATGATGTATACCGACAGATATCCTGCAGCTTTTGATCTAAGTAGGCGTGGAGGATCAGACTGGTACAGAAGTTCACTCAGATACTGCGGTGCGAGAGCGTTAAGTGTTTTATACGTCAGTAGTAGTATTTTATAATCAGTGTGAGATTTGATTGGAAACAGGTGTAGATGATTAAAACAGGAGTGATGTGGTGATATTTCCTAGATCTAGTGAGGACTCTTGCTGCTGCATTCTGAACTAACTGAAGCTTATTTCTGCACTTACTCACACACCCAGACAGTAAAGCGTTACAGTAGTCTAATCTACAAGTAACAAAAGCATCAACTAGTTTTTCTGCATCCTGTAACGACATCATATTTCTAATTTTAGCAATATTTCTAAGGTGAAAGAAGGAGATCCTGGTGATATTATTCACGTGAGTCTTAAAGGAAAGTCTACAGTCAATAATCACACCAAGATCTTTAACTGCTGTACACGCTGAAACACAAACACCATCCAGAGATGCTACAGAATCAGAAAGGTTGCTTTTAGCTGCATGTGGTCCTACACTGTAAAAAATGATTTGGTGACACAACTTGATTTAGTCAAGTCATCTTGTTGTATTGACTCAGTTAAGTTTAGCACATTAGGTGTTAAGTTCACTCAACTTTTATTCATTTGTTGAAATTATTGAGTCACTGTTCTGAATCAATTAATGACCATTTCAAATCTTTAGTTAAAGCAACTGAAACACCTATTGGTAAAACATCATTTTTTATGTTTTCACAACAATAGATCTCGTCTCATTCACATAAAATAGTCTTTTTTCCTCAACATAACTGTGAGTTTACTGGACTTTGGTTTGACAAGTAGTTCTGGAAATCTAACCAGATTATTTTATGAAATCAACACAACTGCAAAATTCAAACTCTCAGCATTTATTTTTTAGAGAAGTCTTGCACATTATCCAGCACAACTTGCTCCTCTAAAACCACAGACAGGCACCTTACATTTGGGTTTGAATGAATGGTGGCAACATCATCTTCAACGACAGTTAAGACCCCCTTCTTCATCCCTTCTGTGTGAGTGTCTTCTGGGTCTGTGTCCTGCAGTAAAAAGCAGCATAAAGACAGAATTATAACCCATAATTTATTACATTCTGCTGGACCACAAAGAGATTGTTATATTGTTTGAGATTCACCCAAAAATCACACATGCTGCAATTTTCCATTGTGTTTACTTGGATATACACCATGTTGCCAAAACTATTGGGACATCCCCTTCTAAAAACTTGACTGGTCTGCAGAAAGCAAAGGTTTAATCCCAGATGAACATCTCTGGTGGGACTTTAAATGCAGACCCTGAGCCAAAAACATCACCAAACACCAATGACTTGTACTTACACTATATGGACAAAAGTATTGGGACACATCCTTCTTTAGAACAGAAAAAAGACACTTCCAAAACTGTGGCAGCAAAGATGAAAATATAATTCATGTATTTACAAATTGTATTTTCATCTCTGTTGCAACAGTTTTGGAAGTGTGTAAATTGACTACCCATATGTACAAGTCAGTGGTGTTTGGTTTGAGTTTTTGGCTCAAGGTCTGCATTTAAAGTCACACCAGAGATGTTCAGCTGGCATTAGGACTTGGCTTTATGCAGACCAGTCAAGTTCTTCCACACTGAATGAATCAATCATTTCGTTTTGAACCTTTCCTTACACACAGAGGCATTTTCATGTTAGAATAGAAAAGGGCGTGTCCCAATACTTTTGGCAATATAGTGTAACACTTAATTTGTGCTGTCAGACTCATTACTGATAAATATTCAACTAGGATTATTCAATAAATACATTTTTGCCAACACTTTGCCTCCTCCATTCTACTCTTTCCCCTGACGTTTAGCTTATAGAACAGTTATCAGATTAATTTCAGACACCAGACAAAACTGTTTTCTCTTTACAGGATCTGTACCTCAGGTATGAGAGAATCTGCTGATAACAGACTGATAACACACGTACCAGGCAAGACTTAGGAAGTTTCCAGATTTTTCCCTCATAAACAAAGGTAGACCTTTGAGAGCTGTAGCTTTTTTTTGAGCAGCACATCAGAAGCCTGAAAGACACAGAAAAAGTTAAAAGCTTCAGATTTATGCTTCTGAGATATGTGGCTATTAAAAGTTGAAAGGACATTGGTTGTCAGCTCACAATCTTTAAAAGGACAACTGACTGTGTGATGCCTCCTCAAACGATTTCTGAGATGGTTTAAAAACTGGGATGGCTGACAAACATCTTTGAAATCACATAACTCACATGAAAAATTAAAGTGGTCAGTAACTGCAGCAGTGTGTTTGTGTGATCTTGTCAAGTGTGGTTTTTTTTAACGCACGTTAATGAAGCACGTTAGCTGTCTGAGCTCATTGCAAAATATCATTACATTCCTTAAAATAGTCTTCCCAAAACACACCGTTACATTTGTGTAATATATTTAGGTTATTTTCGATAATAAAACTACAAGAAAGTTTGCGTGAACCAGAGAACATCCAGCCCCTTCACTCTTACTGGTAGAGCTGAAACAGGTGCTGAGTTTGGAGACTGCTTGAACCTCTTTTCTGGTTGATGGCTGGTGTGTGGAACCCACTTCTCCTCAGAAGATTCTAAATGGCTGTTGGAAGACAAAGAAAGAAAAAAAATAGCATTGTATATCAAGTACATACTTTTGTAGTAGTATGAAATCAGGAAGGGGGCAAACACTTTTTCACACCACTGTGCATATTTATTTGCATGTTTGTCACACTTTAATGTTTCAGATCGTCAAACTAATTTAAATATTAGTAAAAGATACACAAGTAAACACGACATGCAGATTTTAAATGAAGGTTTTTATTATTTAGGGGAAACAAAATCCAAAACTTTATGGCCCTGTGTGAAAAAGTGTTTGCCCCCTGTTAAAACTGTGGTTTATCACACCTGAGTTCAATTTCTCTCACCACACACAGGCCTGATTACTGCCACACCTGTTCACAATCAAGAAATCTCTTAAATAGGACCTGCCTGACAAAGTGAAGTCGACCAAAAGATCTTTAAAAGCTAGACATCATGCTGAGATCCAAAGAAATTCAGAAACAAAAGAGAGAGAAAGTAATGGAGATCTATCAGTCTGGAAAAGGTTATAAAGCCATTTCTAAAGCTTTGGGACTCCAGTGAACCACAGTGAGAGAAATTATTCACACAAGGCAAAACATGAAACAGTGGAGGATCTTCCCAGGAGTGGCCGGCTGACCAAAATTACCCCAAAAAGCACAGAGACCACTCATCCAAGAGGTCATAAAAGACCCCACAACAACATCCAAAGAACTGCAGCCTCACTTGCCTCAGTTAAGGTCAGTGTTCATGACTCCACCATGAGAAAGAGACCTGGCAAAAATGGTCTACACGGCAGAGATCCAAGAAGAAACAGCTGCTGAGCAAAAAAAACATAAAGGCTCGTCTCAGTTTTGCCAAAAAACATCTTGATCCCCAAGACTTTTGGGAAAATACTCTGTGACTGACAAGACAAAAACCTAACTTTTTGGAAGGTGTGTGTCCCATTACGTAAATGTAACACTGCATTTGAGAAAAAGAACATCATACCAACAGTGGAATATGGTGGTGGTAGTGTGATGGTCTGGGGCTGTTTTGCTGCTTTAGGACCTGGAAGACTTGCTGTGATAAATGGAACCATGAATTCTGCTGTTTAACAAAAAAATCCTTAAGGAGAATCTGTTTGTGACCTCGAGCTGAAGTGAACTTGGGTTCTGCAGCAGGACAATGATCCAAAACACATCAGCAAGTCCACCTCTAAATGGCTGAAGAAAAACAAAATGAAGACTTTGAGTGGCCTAGTCAAAGTCCTGACCTGAATCCTATTGGGATGCTGTGTCATGACCTTAAGAAGGCGGGTTGTGCTCAAAAACCCTTCAGTGTGGCTGAATTATAACAATTCTGCATAGATGAGAGGAGCAAATTCCTCCACAGCGCTGTAACAGACTCATCACAAACACTTGATGTCAGTTGTTGCTGCTAAGGGCGGCCCAACCAGTTATTAGGTTTAGAGGGCAAACACTTTTTCACACAGGGGCATGCAGTTTTATATATCAATAATAAAAACCATCATTTAAAAACTGCATGTTCACTTGTGTTATCGTTTACTAATATTTAAATGAGGTTGATGAGCTGAAACATTAACGAGGGACAAACATACAAAAAAATACGAAATCAGGAAATTGCAATTGCTCAGCTGGAGGCCACTTTGGAACAAAACCAGCATGGAGCTGGATATCTTTCAGAGTGTTAATGTACTTAGTTGCAAATCTTTAATTTTGTTTTATTTTTATTTCTTTCTTTCTCCTGTTTTTGATGCTCACATTCATGATTGTGATTATATGTATAACTTAGAAAGAGAGAGACCAATTTCTTGTTGTTGGACTAAATTAACCACAGTTCCATTGTCTTTCTCGCCTGAGTGTCTTTCTGTTTGAATGCATCAATAAAAAAGAGTTTGATAATAATAATAATAAGAAGAAGAAGAAGAAGCCAAGTGATTTTGAAATGTTTTGCCGGTGTCTATGATGACAGGCGGGTCCATCTAATACACAAACGCCAAGTGTTCAAGGGAAGCAAATAAAAGCAAGACTGCTTAGAGGTTGTTACTTTGGCAACTGAACATAATCACTAAAGGTTTTGCGTTGGCCGGGAATCGAACCCGGGTCAACTGCTTGGAAGGCAGCTATGCTCACCACTACACCACCAACGCCACGCTGGCAGGGGCGAACGTCGGCAAATGAATCCATGCTAGAAGAACGATAGTTGTTTTGAACTTGTCAGCAAACCGGTTCATTCTCCTGCTCAACTGCAACTGCGAATGTATGCAAAAGTGCAAACAGTGACCAAGAAGCTTTTCCCTGTGGTAGTTACTGTAGTGTAGTGGTCATCACGTTCGCCTCACACGCGAAAGGTCCCTGGTTCCACACCAGGCAGAAACAAGGTTGTGATTTTGAAGCTAGTGTTACATTCTTAGGCCTGTAAACTGTGTTACTCGACAGCATTAGAGAAATGTAGAAAACTTTCTTTTATATTGTTTCTGTAGTGTAGTGCTTTAAGTGTTATTGCTGCTGTTTGAACTACAAAAATGTTCAAACAAGTTAAATGTTCCTTATTTTAAAATATGCAAATGCAGTTATAGGAAAATAAACAATTTTCCCAAAAAAATTGAACAGGTACTTTAACAAATCTTGTTTAGTAAAACTCCAAATTGTTAAAAACTTTTCACTGACATTCAGAAGTGTAACAATTGTTTCAACAACAAAAACATCTGTAGAGTCTGTAACACACCTTTATCACATTGTCCACAACAAGAGGGACGCACTAGATCCACTCATGGTCAGCAATGTCTGAGATGAGAGTGAGGATCCATCTTCAATAGTTACATCCATCATAGGATGAATGATCTTACTGGCTGAGCTTCTGAGCTTGTGTTAGCCAGTGTTTCAGTACGTACGCTAGCGAATGTGTGTGAGAATGAATAAATGACTGAATGTATTGAAGTCCTCTGGACTACATAAAATGTGATACAAATTGTGGGAAATGAAATAACAAAACTAAACAAGCCACGAGTACAATAACATTGCAGTTACATCAGAAAAAACAGTTGCTCTATTTACTCACCACAAACAATAATGAAGGGTGTTGGTGGCACTTTCTCCATCTGAACATCCTCTGCAAGGCTTGTCGTCTCAACACAGTGGAACAGAAGCTCGTCCTTATCATCAAAATGAGCCAGTAAAAGAAGCAGCATCTCAATGAGTTCTTGGGAGCAACCACTGGACTGACCTCTTTCAGTCTGAAGCTTGAGAAGAGTGTCTGGACTCGTTTGCTTTTTTGTGCATCAACATTTCTCAGGAACTTTAACAGACGTGCCCCTTTTTTGTCTACATTGGAAAGGAAGGTTTCCATCAGATTCACACCAGTCAGCTCTTGGAAATGTGCTGGCATACCAACTTCATTGAAGAGAAAGGGTCATTCCTGGCATAGTTTCTGGATGCTTGCCCCTTTGCTGATGTCTTTATGCTGGGTGTAATAGGTGCACTTGACTAGTTCTTACACAACATCTGTACTGTAGTTCTTCTTAAACATCTTCATTTCTTCTTTTTTTTCAAGCTGACTCTCCACAGTCTCCGAGAGGGGCAAATGCTTTGGCTCCAGCTAATACATCAATAGGTGTCTTGAACACTCGCTTTTTGTTCGGTAGGTATTTCGTCTGTGTCGTCATCATCTGATGCTGCTTTGCGCTTTATAACCTTTGGTGTGTCGGGTCGCTCGACATTTTCAACTCTTGCCTGAAGTTGCTTCACCAGAGAATGATATCCTGGTCCAATAACGTCGCCATCGATCACATCTTGCAGAGACTTTGGACACCTGGCCACCATTCTTTTTGCTCTCTTTGTTATGTTGTGTTTGGTCGGATTCTTGCAAATCTTCATCATTTCAGAGACCACGATCCTTACCATTTCTCTTCGTTGTCTTGCACTAGGTCTTTTCTGTCTTTCCAAGTTCTGTATTAACTCCTCAGGGAGCCTCTGCCATGAGATTTCAAATCGCTCTAAGCAGTTTGGTATTAATGGTGTACAGATTCCTGAAGATGATGTAGAGGTGGATGATGCTGGTGAAGAAGAAATTGAGGGTGCAGAGGGAAAGACAACCACTGGAGATGAAGGTTTTGGTGTTGAAGTCCCGGAGACTAAAAAGAAGATATGAAAGTATTAAACACTGAGTAATGCTTTTTCTGTTTTACTAAATTACACACTGTATAGATGCATTTGGAGACATTAAGGTTACACAAAATAGTAAAAACTAAATGCAATTTGTCTAACAGATTGCATTTTAAAAATTACAATTTTTGAAACAGTCCACTACTGCATAATAACAACATTTATTTATTCAGGAAATAATGATGATCTCATCATAAATTCACCATGTTAACAAGTGTGCCATTGGGTGGTGTGGTGACATTGTTCTATACTCACTACTCACATCCCCTATGTTCTTTAGCAGCTGTGATTCAGCCATATCTGTGAAGACACACAAACAAAAAGTTTGGTCTCTGGTCCAATAAAATTAAGGCATTCAGTCTGACAAGATGCTGTGCTTCAGTGGAATAATCTGGTAACCATTTTTCACATAAGATGACAATGGCCACAAGTCAATCAGTTCACTGATGAGTCTGCACTCTGTCTTTTTTTACTGATCACATGTGGTAGTAAGAAATAAATTCAGCATCATAAACTCTCATGAGAAAATGAAGAGCTGAAACAGAAATCAGCAGAAGTTCACCAAACTCCACTGCCTCATCATACTTCATGACAAAAAACTGGCCCTTCCTGTAAGCAAGGCCATTATACTGAAGATCTACTGGAATCTTTACTTGCTCACTGTAACTTGCTCACTGTAAAGCTCCAAGTAAAATGGTGAGCCATCTTTTATTTGCAATGCTGGAGGATTGACTGACCCAGCAGAAAGGAAGACCTGGAACATTTGATATCTCTCTGAAAGACTCAAGCACAAGTTTTTAGATGCCTTGTGCATCTTTTGAAGTAACTGTGTTTGCTCTCAAAGCGCATCGTCTAAAGCCTGATGAAAGGGGCCAAATTTTAGGATTAGCCCTGGATAATGTCATAAGTAATGGAGTTTAGGTTTTAAGTTGGTATTAGGAAACAATGCCTTTCTGGTTTCCAAATATTCTTGGATGAGAGCATCCAGATAAGTAACCTGGGCCTTGGAAATTTGCTGAGCACAAATTAAGTCAACGATGTCCTTGAGCTGCAACGTTAACTGCCAGACATCATCTTGAGGGTTCTGCACTTTGTCTCCAATTATTAGAGGTAAAAGTCTCAAGAAGTTCCAATTTTGAACAGCTTGTCCACTAAGTTTCAATGTTTTTGGACTGACCTCACATAGCTTGGATAAAGTATCTGTTCCTTTGTATTTAAATTGCTTGATGTGCCTGTTCAGAACTGTGTAAGTGAACCATTTATTTGTGCAGATGAAATATTTGAGGTAAAGAGCGAGATCGTATGAGAGGACACCCTCAAAAATGTCATGACCAAGACATGGGGGCATGCCAGATGTGCAAACATCAAGTTTTGTTAAGAATTAAACACAGAGCTGAACTTTATCCCCTGTACTTCTGACACGTCTTCTCTTTCCAGCCGTTCTGTGGCAGATCTAAAGGTTTCTGGAGTCCTCTGGGGTCTTGTAAATGGGAACAGAACTGGGCAGCGACAATCTTTTCTAAAATCTTAGACATAAATGAGAGATTTGAAATGGGTCTGTAATTCGATAGCGTGTTTGGATCCAGGTAGGTTTCTTAATGAGCGGCTTAATAATTGCAAACTTGAGGTATTTTGGGACGTGACCTAAAGATAGTGAGGAGTTAATAATATTGAGAAGAGGCTCACCAGCTGTATGTAACACTTCCTCCAATAGATCAGTAGGAATGGGATCCAACTGACATGATGTTGATTTAGCTTTGGTAATAACATTATACAGCTCTTCCTGTCCTGTACATGTAAAACAGTGTAGTTGTGGAGGTGTAGGTGAGATTGTGTCAGGAGATGCTGTCAGAGGTTGGACCGCCACAATTGTTTTTCTAATGCTATACATTTTTTCAGTAAAGAAATTCATAAAGTCCTCACTACTAAACTGTGATGGAACACATTTTTCAGATCCCTGATTTGTAGTTAATTTAGCTACTGTACTGAAAAGGAACCTGGGATTGTTTTTGATCTAAAATATGCCGAGCTAAGCGATTAGATCAGACAGAAACAATAGTATTTCAAATCAATTTTCAAGAGAAATGATTTCATAAAATAACTATGCTGTCACTTTTACTCAGCTCTTCTATTATTATTACTCAAGTAGTAGTAGTCCTGTTTGGTCCAGATCTTCCAGTGGAGTCTAAATCTAGTGTGCAGCCAACAGCTCACCTGCTCAGTAATGAAGTTGTTCCCATCCACGGTTTCACGAAGAAAATCAGCCCAGCTCAGTTTAGAGTCCCTCCATAAGGCCTCCACTTCCTTTTGGCTCTAAAGTGAAGAAAAACACAGCAATGACTTGAACAAAAAAGAACCTTTTTCAACTAGTATGACAAAACACTTTCCTTTTTTCAGTCATATTCTATAGAAGATCTCACGGCTCACCATTTGTTTGCAGAGAAGGTGCAATATTTCTGCAAATAATATGCCGGCTCTTGCCACAGGAAGTAGTGGTTTGCTAAATTCACTGGAATTCACAAGAAATCAACAGTTAAAAACAAACACCAACTTCCTTTACAGCAAAAAATGTATATGTATAGTCTCAAATGTAACTGTAAATACATGAATAATTCTCTCAAAGAGATTCCTCCTTCCCGAAGCACAGGATTAACGAGCTCCGCTATGTACTGCCATACATAAGGAATGTCAATCGCCATATCATCTGCTATCTCGAAGGTTTCTGAGAACCTGTGTAAACAATGAGAGAGGTAAGAAAATGGGGGGAAAAAGGATAAAGGATTCTGATTCTCTTATAAAATTCTCTAAAATGACCAAATGTAAATGCAAGCGTATTCATAATAATGCTAACAATAACCCCATTGGGTGTAAATATGTCATCAAGCTGTGGACATCTCATGACGCAGACAGTAGTGTCTCTGGCGCCAGTGGGAGACGGAGCTGTGTGGTGCAGGAATGTCACTCACCCTTTAAAAAACTGAGATGTGGAGAGCATCCCAGCCTGCAGCAGCTGATGGAACAGATGACCCACGTGGTCACGTGTGATCTGGTGTCGCTCCAGCGTGGTCTCCACACCCACCCGAACAAAAACGTACAGCATCCCGCCCTGGTCCAGTTCCTCCATGAACTAAATGTGATCATAAGACACTGCATGAGATCATTACTTTGTAATCATTTATGTGTAGAAACTCCTCAATAATGGATTTAGAGCGTTTCTTATTTCCTCCTCTGATAGCGCAGGCTTGTTGTAGTCGAGTCTGGCACTGCGTCCAGTTTTACTGAAACACAAGAGACATGATGTGTCATGACTAAAAATGCTGATGCATTAAACTGAATTAAGTTTCAAGAACAACAAATCAGAACATCCTTTTACTTCAATGTTTCCCATCAGATCATGAGAATCTCACAGCTACATCACTCATTGCTATTTACTGCTTCTGTTGAATAAAAAAGGAATGAAGCAGCTTCCTATAGCTCTAAATCCACAAACATTGGGATTTCTAACGCTAAAAAAAGGTTAAAACTTTCAACTACGTAAATCGTTTCACCAGCAGGTTGAGTTCATCTACATCTCAAGCTTTAAATGCTGACTGAAGTAGTTCAAGCTTGCATTGAAAAGCATGTTTCTGCACATGGAAATCAGTACCTTGTTGATTTTAGGGTCTTGTTGGGTCTATTGTAATGTTCATGCTCACAGTGTTCATGGTCTCATGACTTGGAAATACTGTAGAAGAAACAAGAAATATCAACAAAAAGATGCAGTGCATTGGTTAAGTGCTGTGAAAAGAAAGGGGACTAAGCTGTAAAAAGGATTAGTCTAGAACACATATGCCCTCTATAACCTGCCGTATTCATGCCCATGGATCGTAGCTTTTCTTTAACTTTTCTTTACTCCTCCTGCTCCTCAATTTTGGCATCCATGTGGATATTTTCAATGTGATTCCACAGTTAGAATCACAAAGAGGCTTAAATGCACTAAAACATAAAGAAGTAGATGTGATGTTTTACTTACCGCAGCCAGAGATTTACACATGATCCCGTACCCCACGAAGAAGTTGGGCTCATCAATGGCTTTCTCAAAAATCAGCTCGACGACACCCTTAAGTCGCTCCTCTGTGTCGATGTGGAGCTCTTTCACCTGCTTCATCAGCTGATTGAACATCTCTGCCGTCAGTGTGTTAAGGAAACCGCGCACCGTCCGGAAAAGCTCCTGCGCAACACACAACATCAGCACGACTGTATTTAAATAATATCTGCATCCAGGTATGGATGGAAGCCCCTCTGGCTTCTGCATACAATCAGGCATGAACTGGATGCTCAAAAGAAAGTCTCTACTATATTGTATCCTCTTATTCTCTATCTCTGGCTCTGAGGAAGGAACGAGCAAAAGCAGACATGAAAAGTAGTGAAAAACATGATGAAGTGTGCGAGTCAGAAGAAGTAGGTCTCACTGTGCATGGTGGTGTTGTTGGGCTCTTCGACAGGTAAAAGGACCCCATCGTTGCTTTCATCCTCAGAGCCGGGCTCGGGTTCGTTCTTCGGCGGCTCGGCTTCCTGCGCTTCGATCTCATCTGCTGGTGTTTCTGCTGAAGCCAGATGCTCCACAATCACAGGAGACACACTGGAATTCTCGACTGTGGTTGAGACTGGCTCAAGGTCAAAGTCAGACTGCTGGAGAGCTCTGGCTTATCCTAACACACAAACACACCCAATTAATAATAAAACACCAGGATTACTGTGAATTTGTAGTGTAAATGTAGGTTTCACACATTCACCGAAGTGACCGACAGCATTTATATCTTTATATATAGTTATTTAAAGAAATACTCCAGTGTTGCACCTCAGTTTATATCTACAGGATTTGTAGTCCATGTGCAATAACTACAACCAAGAGCTAACATGCCTCCTAGTTTATTGAGACGAGCAGAAAACGTTACTCATGACTCGATTACAGTGAAAGTCAAAGGGCAGTTGTGGGAAAAAGGAAGGATTATGTGAGATTTTTATACGCCATTACCAAAAGATAATATTGCATATTGAAATTTAAAGATTTTATTTGTAGAAAACGTATTTAAAAAGTACGGGTCTTATTTCTAAAAGTACGGATTTGTTCTTTCAGGCTACTTTTGTAGTCAACACGTTTAACATGCACAACAGTTTAACAATTTGCAATACGTCTTAATTAAAACATGTTGGAAAACGCTGGACTACATGTTTAATTTAGTCACATTGTAGAAGATTTTGACCAGTTAAAATCCAGAGCAGGGACAGCGACGAGCGCTAAACTCACCTCTCTGAGCGATTGGGAGTCGTCAGGACGAGGAGCCGTGTCTGTTTCGGCTCATCGATGGTGAATAGAGCAGAAGCTGGAACCTCTGGGGGCACGTGTACAGGCTCTGTTTTATCTGGCTTTGGTGTGACGGCTTGTGCAGGACCGGGCTCAGCTGAAGAGGTAGACTTTTCAGCGTCATCTAATGCAGCAGATTTTACTGAATAACTCTCAAGCTGTTCATCTGTAGACAACAGAGACAGTAGCAATTAAATCACAGACTAGACGAGTCAAATATCTAAAAATAAAAAATAATTGAGGCTTGTATACTCAGTAAATGCACCAGTACTGAAACAAAAAGTAACAAAGAAAATCATTTTGATCCGAACTCAGTAATGATTTTGTTCAAATAGAGTTCATAGAGTAAGTAGTTTAATTGATTTGTACAATTCTGATATACTTCATGAATAACCTTCACTCTGTTTAATCAAATCAGAGCCGTGTCCTTTTAGAGCGGTTGCCAGTTGCGCTCATACTCCTCTATATGGACATTTTGACAATCTGATTTTAGTAGTCAGTTATGTTTTATAGATCGTTCTGAACCATAATCAGGTCCCCAATAATATCGCAGATTTGACACCACTTTTCATTCATTCCTCTTCGTTTAGTTCCCTTAAAGACAGAGTACGTGATCAAGGGGTTTACAAAATGAGCCGTTTGGCTGCCGTAAGTAAAATCTAAATGAACAGTGTGTTTAGGTGATGAGGAAGTGATGGGCTTTAGTTTATTCTGTGTGAAAAACAGTGTGTGTTTGAACTGTACATTACCAGCATTTGTTCTTCTGGAGAACTCGCAGTCATGTTCACCACCACAGGAACGTAGGTCACCCAATACTGTTGATTAGAACAACATGAAAATGTCTGTCACTACATTTGACATCATATTTAATGTTCTCTCTGATATTTACATCTCAGCTGCTTTCAGCTTCCTGTTGCCCAGATGATGTGTTTTGTAAAGCAAATTTGTACATAAAAGCATTTATTCTTTTTTTCTTTAAAAACAAACAAACATTGATATCTGATCGGAGTCAAATCGACCCCGAACATAAGTAACGTTATTATTTTAGAAAAGAAAAGAAACATTGTTTATCCAAACACAAGATGTTTTTTCTTATACTTGCTCAAAGCTGTTTCTTGTCTTTCTTCTATATTATTGTGTACAGGCCACAAATACATCGTTTTCCATGCTAAGAGCATTCTTTTATTCTTGATCTGTTGAAATATGATATAAAATATTTTTAAAAAATGTCAATGTCCAGCTTATTCAGCATCTTCAGCATGAAATCCACTGATGCTTCCAGGTGAACTGCATCCACCACTACACTGATCTGAAGCTGACTGCCATTGGAGTAGATGTCAGAGATTCAAATCGGCTCTACTAAACTTTAGCTCCTTCTAGCGGTATCACGATGAATTACACTGTACTACACTTTTAAAGTGAATTTTACATCAAATGTTGCTTTTTTTAAATAAACCAAGTTATAAACAAACATGACCAAATTAACCACTTCGAATTACAAATACCACAAATACCCAAATTCTACACAACTATAGAGTCAAATATTGTTAATCATGTCATGTGGGTCAAAAAATGAGATGTTATAAATTTTCAGATATCTGGAAACCCAGACATTATTACACTATTTATAACTTTTAGAATAAACTTTAAAAACTGGACCAATATAAAGTTTGTTCACAAACTTTTACTAAACTGAGTTTATTTATATGATCATCACCATTCATTACATCACATTACCTCTGTATTCGTCCCGCTTTTCTTCTTCTACACTTTTTCTTCTTTTTTATTTAATTTGTATTGTTTTCCAGCACAGTAATGTGATGAATGTAAATACTGTTATGTTTGCATCATTATGCTATAAAACACATATTATACTATTAAGTTCGGAGCATGCGCAGAAAGAACCGGAGACATTACACAGCGTTTTTTACTCGTTTACTCTGCACACTGCAAACACACCCACATGCAGCACGAGAGTGCCCTCTAATGGCCATCAGATATTATAACATTAATGCAATGTTACCAATGTCACTATGACCATTATTAATTTAGAGGCTTCAGGAAAGTCTGCAAAGAAACAAAACTATACCTACCTTTTCCAGTTTGTCTGAATCGTTGCACGAAACACATTAACAAATCCAAAAACACAACGACAAGTCAGACAAACCGGAAAAGGTAGGTATCGTTTGTGAATGGAAACTTATCAATCATTGGAGAAGACACCTGTCATTCACCTGTATATCTTGACTGACAGGTGTCTTGTCCAATGATCGGTAAGTTTACATTCACAAACTATACCTACATTTTCCAGTTTGTCTGATTTGTGTTTTTGGATTTGTTAATCTGTTTTGCACTTCTCGGCCACCGTAGGTGACCCCTGTTCTACAGCTTACCAGTGAGTGTGCCACTACTGCCACCTAGCAGATAATTTACAAATACACTCTCCAATACACCCCTCATGACAGGTAGATTCACACCTGTATTGTATTGTACTGTATTGTATTGTATTGTATGCTTACATAAAAATTGAAACAAACAGAAGAGGGGGAAAAAGAAAATTATGCATGAGGTTGTTCATCATTCATGGTGAGATGTTCAGCTCTGCATAGATCACTTTCTAAATGTGTGAGAGATCAGTGGAAAGATTTTGGGCCCTGGATAAAAAAATGTAAGGAAACAACACGCTGGGAACCGAACCTCAGACCCCACTGTAATGTAGAACACAGACACACTGTATGACATTAAATCCGTTCACATTTATTATCAACATCCCGACTTCCCAAGCCATGGCATAATGACACCAGACTCTTTCTCCAAATAATTATAGAGGATCCTCACATACACAAAGCTTCTGTGTCTAAACTGAAATTTCTGATATCAGAACAATGTAAAACTTAAAAGAAAAAAAAAAGGCAGGCAAAATATCCCTGTGCCCAAGACCAAGAAACAGCTCATGTATTTCCTAGGAATGTGCAGAAATTTTCAAGACTGGAAACTTCCCATATGAATTATCGGGAATATTTGGGTATTAACAGGAATTAATGTAAATACAGTTGGAATTTACAGAATTGCAAGTTATCCTATAACAGGGAACTTAAATGTAGTTAAAAAATAACTTGCTTGATAATCAACCAGATTGAATGCAGTTTCAGTTGAATTTCTACCTGCACATTCATCAATCACATGCACACAGCACACTTACTGCAGGGCTCCTGAGACCGTACCCCTACATGCACTGTGTTTTCTTCATGTAAACAATGAGTCACGCCTCAAAAAAGGTTAAAAACCACTGCCTTATGGGTAATAAAAGACCAATAATCAGGATCTCAGGTCTACATTCCTTACTATTGAAGTAAACAGAACCAATACAGAACAGTTCATCAGACAGGAAGTCACTTATAGTTACTCAAGTACAGTAACAAAGAACATTTACTCAAACACTTTACACACACACACACACACACACACACACACACACACACACACACACACACACACACACACACAAACACACACACGTGCTCAGCTCTGCTCGTGTCTTTCTTCTTTTTCTCCTCGTCACCAGTCACTAAAACAGAGCACACTGATTAGTCCCATCAGCCACAGATCTGCTTCTCACCGCTCGTTTCCCCCCGGCTCCACCCTCCATTCACCAACCGCCGCTCGTGCACGCACCCGCTGCTCCATCCAGCAGTAGTGTTCAGGTGTTGTGAGGTGAATCCAGTGTTAACCCTGTCAGAATAACTGCTGAAAGATCATCCACTTTCTTGTGCCAATCCATGTGATTAATTATAAAGTACAGATGTTTAAGTGAATCAGGTTCTGCCCCACATTAACTGTCAGCTATATTGCTTTCAGAGCTCAAAATGAACAAAGCACTAAAGCTGCAAGAAAATACCTCAACTTCAGTTTCTGTCAAATTCCTTTTCTTTAAGGACATCAAACATCACTGACTTTACTAAAGTGGATTTCAAGAAAAAAATGCCATCATTGAATGCTCTCTGTGATGAAGAGACATTAGACATGATTGAAATTCAAAATCTTTATTTATTTAAATAAATAAAAAAATGAAGATGGTGAAACAACATGCACACTAAAGTACATGAAACGTTCGTATTTCACCATCTTCCTCTATTCCTGAATTATTTTCCATCTGTTCAAGTTTCTTCAACAGATCCTCGAAGCTGTCGACATCAAAGTCTGGTACAGAATCCAGGATCTCTGTGCTGTTCTGGGGGTCTTCAGTGTGATTCTGGGCTCCAGACTGGTTAAAAAAGCCATATTCCTCATTTAACATGGAAAAGATGTCGTTGTTGAGCAAAGTGATTTCCTCCTCGTCCTCGAGCTGAACCTCACTGCTTGTACAGTCAGACCCATAGCAGGTGCTGTAAACAGAAGTGCACAATTTTAGCTGCATATTAAAGTAAATGAGTGGCGATTATGGCGATTATTTAAGATGCAGAGTAAAACTTCATTTGCATGTGATTCTTCTGAAACTGTTCCAATGCAGTTTACTAACTCACTTGGTCTGGCAGAAAGTCGACTCAGAAACAGAAGGGAAAAGAGGAGGATCAAAGCAGATGTCTTTAGGAGACAGCAGTTCTTGGTGGCTAAGGCCGAGGAACTGATCACTAACTTCAGGCACGAGGTCATGGACTGGTACTTCTTCTGGCATGTTCATGACTATGTGGTGGTTTGGTTGATGATCAGGTCTCCTCTGTGAGTCACTACTCTGCAAACTGCCTTTTCTCCTTCCCTTCTTTGGAAGCGGTTTATAAACCCAATCTACATGATAGAAAAGAAGAATTTAAAGAGTAAGAAGCAACATAAAAACAATAAAAGTGTCAGAATTGATGCGTTTGTTTTGTTATTTTGCCATTTGTCTATAAAGAAAGTTCACCTACCAGGAAACAACTGTTCGTGTTCCTGTTTAAGCCTCCATGATTCAGTGTAGTAGGGTTTCTTCTGTTCTTCACTCAGTTTGTTCCACGCGATCCCAAGCTGCATGCTGATCTCTGCAGAGCTGCTATTGGGATTGGCCTTGGAAAAGATGGGCCGCTGTTTCCTCGCCCAAACCATGTAGGCATTCATTGGCCTTCTGATGTTGCCTTTTTTATCTCTGCACTTGGCAACGTTAAATTTATCTACAAAATACAAAACAAAGTTTAAATTAAACAGAAATCATTATAAACTTCTAGTTAAAACAGTGAACAGAACAGAGTCATGCAAAACTGCACCAGTCTTAAACACACACAATGTTGTAGTACAAATATTTTATAAGTGCTGCATTACTCAGTCAGTACAAAATCATTTTATATTTCCTGCATGACAGATTGATATTTAATGTGGTTTTAGGAACTAAATGATAACTATATTTCATTGTCTCTGTACAATGACAATAAAGTTGAATAAAGTTGACAGCAGGAGAAGCAGCTGTAGCTGTTACCCGTCTTATTATCTGTCATTATTTCTCTTTCTTTCTTCTGAAAGTCGCTCTTTCTGGCTGAAAAATCTTTTTTGGTGTCTTGGAGAGCGGATTGTTCAAAACATTGACGCTTATCACTAAAAACAATTTAAAACATTTCAGCTGTTTGTTTGCGCTTCATTGCTGTGGTCAGTAAATGTTTGTGTTGAACAGCAGTACAACAAAGTTGTCATGACAATAAAAGCGAGTCCAGGGCGCTATCAGAGATACCGACGTCACAAAAGAGGCGGGGCTTCAATGATTCAAACGCAGACGCGGAAGCTGAAAACGGGTGGTGTTAAGACAAGCGAAGTGGTGTGTGATTGTAAACCCTACACGAGTTTCTATAGCGCTCCTCTGTTTAGACACAGTAGGGTATTAAAATATTTATAATTATATTATTAAATAGAAAACACGTGTTTGCAGTTTGGAATGTGATTTTGATAAAAATTGTGGGGTTTAATTTGAGGTGTAATTAGTTTGTACTGCATGTGGTGACCTGTTGTGTTATAATTAAAGTGACCATTAGGGGGAGTAGAAGTGCATTGAAAATAGAGAATGAGAGAACACGTGATTAGCGCGTGTCAGATGTGTGTTATGAGCTATTAGAAAATAAATCATTCATTCATGCTACCTGGCCTCGCTTCCTTCTGTTTCCTGACAACACTACACTTTTAACAGACTTTATTTAATTTCCCTTAGATTATTATTTATACTTACCTTCTCTGAACACAAACAGATTTTGTACTTAAACACATGGTAGTATTTATAGTCTCTTGTCATCCTTCAATTATAATCATCTACTTATTAAGACGTTTGTAAGCAAGAAATTATCATAAGAATAAAATAATCTGGTAAATTAATCACAAGGTAAATTAACTGTAATACATATTTTTTTTATTGAATACAATCAGGTCCAAAAATGTATTTAAAAAAGAAAAAACATTAATGAAAGATGAGATTGATTTTGATCTGCCGCCAGTCTTTTTACAAGCACTTAGTGTTTTCTCAACTGGTCCACGACTACACCATAATATGTATGGGATTTTTATTTGGGTATTAAAATAAGAAACTATACTTCTATAAAAATCATCTCAGCAGTATTAAAATCAAGATTTGGTGATTTCTGTAAAAAGCTTGGTGTGGAATGGACGTCTCTGTTCACCTGTGTACAGCAGCACATGGGGAGGACAACAAATAATGACAAGAAACAAAAAAGTGACAAACTTCATTTGGATTTGACTTTTTCTCCATCACCCTTATAGCTGACATGCCATCATTATACACACACAATGAATGTAACACTGATTTGAGGTGATCCATGAAAAAAAAACACTTTCTATTAGTCGGTTCTATAAATGTTAGTTTTAAGACTAACGAGGCATAAAAACAATTCAAATGGTTACACGTGAGATTCGTAACACCACTTCCACAAATACAAAGTGCCCTAGTGTAACATTTGATCAGTTATCAGCAAAAACAACTTCCTCCTTTCTGCTAAATCTTGATATTCAAATCCTTGTTTAGTCAATTATTCCCTGGTTCTCCTACAGCTGATGTTCTACTGTATACACAACACATCATCTACAGGAATCTTTGATATCCCCAGACCTGAGGTGAGATACTGAACAGGAGCGAGTGAGATGAGACTTTAAACTGTTGCTCAGAGACGAGTCCATAACATCTTCTCTTCATCTTCTTCCTCTTGATCTCTTCATCTTTTTCCTTCTCCTCCTGATCCCCTGGTGTTGGACAGAAATCCCTCTGTAACCTATAACATAAAGCTGTTCAAACACTATGTGCTCTGTATTTATCTCTATGTGAGGCTCATGACTGGTAGGAGACGAGCTGCTTGGAGGAGACTGAGTCCTCACAGGGGACGAGCTGCTTGGAGGAGACCGAGTCCTCACAGGGGCCGAGCTGCTTGGAGGAGACCGAGTTCTCACAGGAGACGAGCTGCTTGGAGGAGACTGAGTCCTCACAGGGGACGAGCTGCTTGGAGGAGACCGAGTTCTCACAGGAGACGAGCTGCTTGGAGGAGACAGAGTCCTCACAGGGGACGAGCTGCTTGGAGGAGACTGAGTCCTCACAGGGGACGAGCTGCTTGGAGGAGACTGTATAATAATAATTTGAATAATATCAAATATATAATGTAAAATATTTCATATAATAAAAATCAAAAGTGATCTTTCAGAGTTGAATCCCAGTGGAAACGCGACTGATCCAAAGCTGCTGCTTTTTAGCTGATACACACTGTGTGGTCAAAAGTATTTGGACACGTGTCTTTTCCAGCCAGATGTGGTTCATAAATTCACATAATTCACATTGGACTTAAATGCACCATACAGCCAATTAACATGCAAACTGTGAAACACTTCATATAAACAGAATGTAGAATCACTGAAAGCATTTTAAATGGGATTTAAATACCCGCTACAGAGGGAAGCAGGAGCTTTTCTGTAGCTATTATTGCTTTTATGTTCATGGCACAGGACCAAATATCAGTTTATTTTATTTTT
Source organism: Silurus lanzhouensis (assembly GCA_039877035.1). Classification (NCBI taxonomy): domain Eukaryota; kingdom Metazoa; phylum Chordata; class Actinopteri; order Siluriformes; family Siluridae; genus Silurus; species Silurus lanzhouensis. Next base: position 17,927 of record JBCEWE010000933.1, on the reverse strand, counting down.
CCATAATGAGCTGGAATAAATCATAAATGCTGCTGTACCAATGGAAGATTAAGGATAGAAAGAGTCTCCAGGGACCATGATGATTTCTTGGCCTGGATGATGACTGGATAATAAGCTGATTTAGATTCCTACAGCTGTGCTCCTGGATCTATGTGCTGAATTGGGTCCAGTACTACAGAGGGAAACACACCAGAACCATGCCATCCCTGTCCAAATACAGGTCCTCACCACTCTGGGGTTAATGACAACAGGTTGTTTTAGTGGGAAATGGCAGACAGGGAAATACTTTATATAAATATTATATATAATCAACTTTTTCACAAAGACCTTCTTTAGATATAATATAATTCTATTAAATCTCATGCTAGAGGTCTGGTATCTGCCCCCTGAGTGTCATAATGCCTGTCATTTTGGATGTTATTATTAAGGTGGGTAGTTGATACATCAGGTTTCCCTTCATTGTGGCACACTGACCTGCTTCAGCACATGATTCCTTTATCCTGACACATAGCAGTGTAGGGAACAGACTACAGGCAGCTGCAGGACATGATGACTGGCTTCTTGTTGAGTTTAACAACATGTAGAAATTGTAAACATTGTCCTGATGTAGTCTATAATATGACATGTGACAGAGGCTTCACCCCTCAGACGCTCCTCACCTCCTGAAATGCAGATGTGGAGCTCTGGATGTCTCAGATGGAAGATTTCTATACCACCCGTTAAAAGTGTACAAGATTATCAGGGTGTGTGGTGTTTTGCACAATGTGGCACTGAGGACCAGTTTCCCTCTCCCTCCTGACCTCCCTCCCCCTCAGCATTATGACCCCGAGCCACAGCCCCCTGCCCCACAAGAGGGATATAAACTAAGTGGAAGAATCCATGAGGAGGTCATACAGCGTTTGTAAGGAAGACAAAAATAATGGTTGTTAATAGTGTTTATTGTGTCTCGTTGTAGTAAAAGATTAAAATCAAGATTTAAAAAAAGATAAAAAAAAAGATTTGACAAGACAGAAATAAAAAATGATTAAAAGATGAGACGATCTACAAGATACAATAGTTTTACACTCAGCTTTATACTATTGACTATAAGTGTAAAATTATCATAAATAGCCATAAGAGAAACAGAAAGAGGAAAAAGGCATGTTCAGACTCTCTGTTTCTCTTGTCGTCTTCTTTTTTTTCTATTTCTCCTTTTCTTTTGAATGTTTTCTTGTCTCAGCTGAGCAACACTTTCCTTCCATCGCTCTCGGACTCTCATATAATGATCTGTTTTATTCTCTGAAGTCTTCTTTTCTTCCTCACAGAGATTCTGGGTATCCTGGAGCCCCCTGTTGGTCTGAAGCTGTAAGTTGTTCCTCTCCTCTATGTCAAGTTTAGTTCTCTCTCTTTCGTCTTCTTGTTTTTCTTTAAAATCCAACGTGGACTCAAACTGAGCAACACGTTCCTCCAGTCGCTCTTTGTCTCTGATCAAATGATCTCTCTCCTGCTCTGCACTATTTTTTTCTTTCTCACAGTGATTCTGAGTATCCTGGAGCTCCATGGTGGTCTGTTCCAAAGTGAGCTTAAGCTGAGCAACATGTTCCTCCAGTCGTTTTTGTTCTCTCTTCCAGCTCTCTCTTTCACATTCTACAGTTTTCTCCAGTTCCTCATTGATTTTCAGGGAAGACTGGAGCTCCATGGTGGTCTGATCCAAAATAAACTCAAGCTGAGCAACACGTTCCTCCAGTTGTTTTTGATTTCTCGTCCAGCTCTGGCTTCTCTCAGTTATATCCTGTTCCTGCTGCTTTCGCTCAGAAGCCAAAGTAGCCTCCAGCTTTTGCACCGTCTGTAGCAGAATGGCTTTCACTTCTTTCTCTTCTGTTATCTTCTCTATCATTAGAAGAGAAAATGCATCCAAGTCTTTCTCTACTTTCTCCATGTGTTCCAGCTTCTCCTTCATTTCAGAAATCTGCTTAGTTTTCTTCGTTCTTCCGGTTTGAAAAAACTCTCTAAACCTTCTGAAGAGCTCCATGTTTATGCCTCTTTACTCACAAGCAAAAACCTCGGAAATGAGAGAAACAGAGACGCGTTTCCAATTGTAGACGTTGCCTACTGTGACGTCACAGGGAGATGCCCCGCCCTCCGTGTGTGACGTAACCCGGTCGCTCCCGACTGGACGCTATGCGCATGCGCACATTACAGAGGTAAGGAGCGGATAAAATATCATGTCTTCACAGCTTTTCTGTTGTTCCTGAGAGAAGAGCGATATTACAGTCATAAATAAGATAAAAACGGCTGTAAACTGTGTATAAAGCGAGTGAATCCGAGTTGAGAACCGGAAGTTGACCGGAGTGACTCTATGAATGTTGCAGAATCATAAATGACCAGTAGGTGGCAGTGTGATGTGTATTAGAGCTCACTGTCACAGCAGGTAATAGAAGTAGTGGAGCTCTAATGACGTCATCAATAGCGAGGACAAGACACACAGCAGTTTGGGATTCTTTTATTGACTTTATTGATTAATTGATTTGGAGTATGATTGTGTTTCTGATCAAAGTAAGTTCATGTGTATGGAGTAAAAACAACCTGTACATTTCTCACTTCCAGACAGTATTATGAGATGTTCATCTGCTGGAAGTTCATGTTTAATGCTGCATGTTTTATAGGATTTATGAGCTGGAATAAATGTTTTACTTTTAAATGTTTTCTTTTAACCAACTGGTGCATTTGTATCTATATGCTTCAGATGAGTTTTATAAAAAAACACATTTTAACTTATAAAAAATAAAACGTCATTCTGAGTGAAACCAATTGTTTATTAAATGCATTATTCACTAAATAAACATCAATAAAAACTGGATGATTTGTTTCACAAACAAACAGTTTGTAGCCCGTTCCCAACATCTTCTCATCAACAAGTGCTATGACAGATGGTCTACAGACTGGCTGGGGGTGTAAAATCCTGATTCCACCTCTCTTCAGGTGTGTTGGGGGATACAACCAGTGAAGACTGGGATTTTCTGTCTCTCACTCTTACTGGTAGAGCTGAAACAGGTGCTGAGTTTGGAGACTGCTTGAACCTCTTTTCTGGTTGATGGCTGGTGTGTGGAACCCACTTCTTCTCAGAAGATTCAACTAAATGGCTGTTGAAAGACAAAGAAAGAAAAAAAATAGCATTGTATATCAAGTACATACTTTTGTAGTAGTATGAAATCAGGAAGGGGGCAAACACTTTTTCACACCACTGTGTATATTTATTTGCATGTTTGTCACACTTTAATGTTTCAGATCATCAAACTAATTTAAATATTAGTAAAAGATAACACAAGTGAACACGACATGCAGATTTTAAATGAAGGTTTTTATTATTGAGGGGAAACAAAATCCAAAACTACATGGCTCTGTGTGAAAAAGTGTTTGCCCCCCTGTTAAAACTGTGGTTTATCACACCTAATCTCAATTTCTCTCACCACACCCAGCCCTGATTACTGCCACACCTGTTCACAATCAAGACATCTTTTAAATAGGACCTGCCTGACAAAGTGAAGTCGACCAAAAGATCCTCAAAATCTAGACATCATGCTGAGATCCAAAGAAATTCAGAAACAAATGAGAAAGAAAGTAATGGAGATCTATCAGTCTGGAAAAGGTTATAAAGCCATTTCTAAAGCTTTGGGACTCCAGTGAACCACAGTGAGAGAAATTATTCACACAAGGCAAAAACATTGGACAGTGGAGGATCTTCCCAGGAGTGACCGGCTGACCAAAATTACCCCAAGAGCACAGAGACCACTCATCCAAGAGATCACAAAAGACCCCACAACAACATCCAAAAAACTGCAGCCTCACTTGCCTCACTTAAGGTCAGTTCATGACTCCACCATGAGAAAGAGGCCTGGCAAAAATGGTCTCCATACTACTCTGTCCTCTACAATCCACAAACTCACAATGCAGATGAGTTGGAATGGGATCTAACTGACATGTTGTTGATTTAGCTTTGGTAATAACATTATACAGCTCTTCCTGTCCTGTACATGTAAAACAGTGTAGTTGTGGAGTTGTAGGTGAGATTGTGTCAGGAGATGCTGTCAGAGGTTGGACCTCCACAATTGTTTTTCTAATGTTAGCAATTTTTTCAGTGAAGAAATTCATAAAGTCCTCACTACTAAACTGTGATGGAACACATTTTTCAGATCCCTGATTTGTAGTTAATTTAGCTACTGTACTGAAAAGGAACCTGGGATTGTTTTTGTTGTTTTCTATGAGTTTGCTCAGGTGTTCAGCTCTAGCAGCTTTTAGCGCCTGTCTGTAGCTGAGCATACTGTCTTTATACGCAATTCTAAATACCTCCAATTTAGTTTTCCTCCATTTTCTCTCCAGATTATGGGCTGTTCTTTTGAGGGCATGCGTATGACTAATATACCAAGATGCAGGTGCTTGTTCTCTAACCTTTTTTAACCGGATGGGGGCAACAGTGTTTAATGTGCTAGTGAGGATAAGGTCTATGTTTTTAGCCATTTAATCAAGATCATTAGTAGTTATGGGTTTAGTGAGAAACTGAGATAAATCAGGCAGGTTATTTATGAATCTGTCCTTAGTGGTCGGAACAAAAGTCCTACCAAGTCGAAAACGTAGTGAAACACGGCTAATCTGCTCTACCGGTAGTGTGTACAGTATGAGGTAATGGTCTGTGATGTCATCACTCTGAGGTAAAATATCTATATCAGTGACGTCTGGTGATGTTTTGTTTAACACCGAAAGAGTTTTATAAATCGACAAATGATAATCCTAGAGCATCGTTTACATCATTTACATGAATATTAAAATCTCCTACAAGCAGCACTTTTATCAAAATTGATCAAGAGGTCTGAAAGAAAACAAGCAAACTCTTGAAGAAAATCAGCGTAGGGTCCTGGGGGTCTGTACACGGTGACCAGAGCGAGTTTTCTATGTATGTCTGAAAATACAACTTTAAGAACGAGCACTTCAAATGATTTAAAGCTGAATCCTAAACTGACTAACATTAAGAGAGGCACTATAAATGGTAGCTACACCTCCTCCCCCACGACCAGTCTGACGGGGCTCATGCTTATAAACATATCCTGACGGTGTCGACTCGTTTAGACCCATATAATCACCTGGTTTAATCCAGGTCTCAGTGAGACAGAGTGCATCGAGATTATTCTCTGTGATCATCTCATTTATAATCAGTGCTTTGGGTGCAAGTGATCTAATGTTTAAAAGACCAAACTTTAAAACTTTTTGGTGTTTGTTTATCTGGCATTTTTCAGTTTTAACTTCAATCAGATTATTTCTGGATCTTGTGTATTTAATTCTTGGTTTTACTACACGAGGAATAGATACGGTTTCTATAAACTGGGCCGTGTGTGAACTTGTAACTATTTGGTCTGTTGTATGCGTGTTCTCATTGTCGTAAATTTCCTGATGTCTTACCAGTCAGATGGTGTGAAGTATCCTAGAGATGTTATCTGATAGCACTGCTGCTCCAACTCTGCTGGGGTGCAGGCCATCAGAGCGGAAGAACCTAGGACGCTCCCAGAAACAGTTCCAGTTATTAACAAAGAGAAGTTTATGTTCTCGACACCATGACTGTAACCATTCATGACTGTAACCATTCTAAAAGTCTACTAAACTTCTCAGCCCCTCGCTGGTAAGTGGGAAGAGGTCCTGACACTATGATCCTCATTGTGGGTGATGTGCTGCATACCGTCTCCACCAGGATCCTGAAGTCCCTCTTTAAGATCTCCGTTTGCCTTAGCCGGGTGTCGTTCGTTCCGGCATGAAGGACAACCGCTCCGAAGTTCTCTTTCAGGATCGCGGGGACCTGCGCAGCGACATCAAGAACACGAGCACCAGGAAAACAGCGAGTGTGCACCTTACCTGTAGCTCCGGTAGCGCGGACATGCCGGACGATGGAATCTCCGAGAATCACAGTGTCGCGTTCCGTCTCGCGGAGAGGGGCGAAGCGGTTCTCGGTCGAGATCTCGAAGGCCCGTAGTGGTGGCGGGGGAGACGTCTTCGACCGGGGCTTTGCTTGTCTCTTCCGCCGCTGCCGCATCCAGGGTCCGTGTTGCACCTTTGCCGGAGATGTAGGTGCGCTGGGTCTGGGCATAGAAACGCGCAGAGTTGAGGTGCTGGGAGCGTTGGGTTCAACCCGGGAATTTACCTGGGACGAGTGCGCGTCCGCCCGGGATGTTTCCAGCGCCGCTTTCCGCTCTCGCAGCCGGGCATGCTTTTCATGCAGCTCGCGAATCTGTTTCTCCAAAACCTCCATCTCCAACGCCACCGTTTGCAAATCGAACGAGTCCTCACCTGTGCTCAAAGTCAGACACACAGCCGGCATAGTGCTGATAATCACGAGTTCAGATACACAAATATGATAAAGTGAGAGAAATATAGTGGTAGTCGAGTTTAACTGACTACTGGCACAAGTCAGGAAGACAAACAATTTAGGATTATTAAAAGAGAAAAACACAAACAAACGCATACAAACACGGAACTCGCGGCAAACAAGTCAAACACAGGAAGCTCATGAACAGATGGAGCGTAGAGCACAACATCTGAGACCTTCTGATTTCTGACTATCACTGATTTAGCAAGTTATAACTAAGTGACTGTTAAGTCTGAATCAATAGATTCACTGGTAAACGACTCGATTCAACAGTTCTAAAAAATCTGTAACATAAAACATTCTGTCTCCTTAAAAATAATTTTCTCAGCAGTCTCACTCAGGAAAAATAAACTTTTGTTTCCAAACATCTCAACATTCACTGTTTCTAGTTCAATAACAGAACAAATAGCATTCGTACAGTTCAGAGTCTGATTTGAGGTATGATCAAGTTTTCATTAGATTCTAATATGTTTGATTGAGTTCTTGCATGTAGATGATACTTTTAATAAATTTAATACTAACTTCATGCAGGTTCTCACCATAAAGACTGGATTTTATAAAAACCTTTTGACAAAATAAATTGTTTCAATGTTATTAAATCTGTACTCGTTACTTCTACATTATTTATTACATTAATTTTAATCAGCTTCATTTAAATTCAGTTTCATTTATTTATATCACAAAAATTCAGCTTAAAAATTAAACATGAACCCCCTGTATGTAAAACAGTAAACAGTTTAAGTTTAAGACGGTTTACTATTATCAAGAAAAATATCTATAATTATTAATATTAATAATAATAATAATAATAATAATAAAAATGGTAAAAATAATAATAACTGCAGTTGGTTCTCAGATTACAGTCGTACACTGCCCTCTAGTGGCTCTGTCAGGACTTTTTTTTATAACTTAAATATATACAAATATTATTAATCGTTTTTGTTGTCTAGTTATATCAAGTTGAGGAGTCTCCCCCGTGTGGATGGAGGAGGAACTGCTACAGTTTAGAGCCTGATTTAAGGTCAGATCAAGTTGAGTTTTAACAGTAAGTTTGATTGAGTTCTAACATGTAAATGGTACATTTAATAAATTTAGTACCACCTTCATGCAGGTTCTCAGCATAAATAGTGAATGTTATAAAAACATTTTTGGACAAAATAAATGTTATTAAATCTGTACTCGTCTTTTCTGGATCATTTAGTTTATTACATTAATATTAATCAGCTTTATTTACCTTTATTTATTCATATTGGACTTATACACAAAAAATTTCTACAGCTTCACTACTACATCACTCAAATACTACTGCCGTGTGTAATCTTCTAATAAATTCAAATAGTGACATGGTGTTGTATAAATAATAGTAAATGTGAATATTCCTTTCAAATAAAAGTCATAAAGTGCATTTTAGGTGAATTTATGAACCACATCTGGCTTGAAAAGACCGATGTCCAAATACTTTTGACCACACAGTGTGTATCAGCTGAAAAGCAGCAGCTTCGGATCAGTCGCATTTCCACTAGGATTCAATCTAAAATATTACTTTTGATCATATAAAATATTTTATATTATATATTTGATTACAGATCATTGGACAAGACACCTGTCAGTCAAGATATACAGGTGAATGACAGGTGTCTCGTCCAATTATCGGTAAGTTTACATTCACAAACGATACCTACCTTTTCCGGTTTGTCTGACTTGTCGTTGTGTTTTTGGATTTGTTATTGTGTTTTTGAATTTGTTAATTTTTTTTTCAGATTTGTTAATGTGTTTTTCACTTCTCGGCCACTGTACTAATTCGAAATGTTTGTTTATAACTTGACTTATATAAAAAAATAGCAACATTTGATGTCAAATTCCCTTTAAAAGTGCAGTACAGTGTAATTCATCGTGATACCGCTAGAGGGAGTAAATGAATTGGTTGTGTTGTGAGGATTTGCTGGACATCGAACACTTTTTAAAATGAAGTGGAAGATTAAACAGTACTGTGTGATAAAGAAGTGTTTAAATAAAGACATTTATGTGCAGGAAGACCAGATGTAATTATTCTTGCTGTTTGTGTTTCATCTACACCAAGTAAAATCTTGCCCAGGGCAGAAAATTGACCAGGGCCGGCCCTGTGCAGGATGGAGGGAGTGTGTTGAACTGTTGGAGCCGGCGTAGAGGATGGAGGGAGGGTGGGATTTAAGTGGACAGGAAATATAAGTTGTTCATGTCACACAGATTTAAATTTTATTTTATCTTTTTTTTATCTCATTCTCTTTCCTTTAAATGGATTGATTGAATGCCATTGGGAATGATATTTGTTAAAGTTAGTTCATTAAAATTAACCTTATTTTAAATTGTTTCCAGTGAAACTATAAAATATAGGTGCTGTCTGGGTCACATTATAAATAAAACACAAACAGTAAGAATAATTACATCTGGTCTTCCTGCACATAAATGTCTTTATTTAAACACTTCTTTATCACACAGTACTGTTTAATCTTCCACTTCATTTTAAAAAGTGTTCGATGTCCAGCAAATCCTCACAACACAACCAATTCATTTACTCCCTCTAGCGGTATCACGATGAATTACACTGTACTGCACTTTTAAAGGGAATTTGACATCAAATGTTGCTATTTTTTTATATAAGTCAAGTTATAAACAAACATTTCGAATTAGTACAGTGGCCGAGAAGTGAAAAACACATTAACAAATCTGAAAAAAAAATTAACAAATTCAAAAACACAATAACAAATCCAAAAACACAACGACAAGTCAGACAAACCGGAAAAGGTAGGTATCGTTTGTGAATGTAAACTTACCGATAATTGGACGAGACACCTGTCATTCACCTGTATATCTTGACTGACAGGTGTCTTGTCCAATGATCTGTAATCAAATATATAATATAAAATATTTTATATGATCAAAAGTAATATTTTAGATTGAATCCCAGTGGAAATGCGACTGATCCGAAGCTGCTGCTTTTCAGTTGATACACACTGTGTGGTCAAAAGTATTTGGACACCGATCTTTTCATGCCAGATGTGGTTCATAAATTCACCTAAAATGCACTTTATGACTTTTATCTGAAAGGAATATTCACATTTACTATTATTTATACAACACCATGTCACTATTTGAATTTATTAGAAGATTACACACGGCAGTAGTATTTGAGTGATGTAGTGGTGAAGCTGTAGAAGTTTTTTGTGTATAAGTGCAATATAAATAAATGAAATTCAAGTTAAATAAAGCTGATTAATATTAATGTAATAAACTAAATGATCCAGAAAAGACGAGTACAGATTTAATAACATTTATTTTGTCCAAAAATGTTTTTATAACATTCACTATTTATGCTGAGAACCTGCATGAAGGTGGTACTAAATTTATTAAATGTATTATTTACATGTTAGAACTCAATCAAACTTACTGTTAGAACTCAACTTGCTCTGACCTCAAATCAGGCTTTAAACTGTAGCAGTTCCTCCTCCATCCACACGGGGGAGACTCCTCAACTTGATATAACTAGACAACGAAGAACGATTAATAATATTATTTAAGTAAAAAGAAAGTCCTGACAGAGCCACTAGAGGGCAGTGTAAGATGAAATCTGACAACCAACCGCAGTTATTATTATTATTATTATTATTATTATTATTATTATTTTCTTTTATTATTATTATTATTATTATTATTATTATTATTATTATTATTATTATCAATATTATAAATAATTATATTATAAAAATTTATCTTGATAATATCAAACCGTCTTAAACTTAAACTGTTTACTGTTTTACATACAGGGGGTTCATGTTTAATTTTTAAGCTGAATTTTTGTGATATAAATAAATGAAACTGAATTTAAATGAAGCTAATTAAAATTAATATAATAAATAATGTAGAAATAACTAATACAGATTTAATAACATTGAAACAAACCTTTTTGTCAAAAGGTTTTTATAAAATCCAGTCTTTATGTTGAGAAACTGCATGAAGTTAGTACAAAATTTATTAAAAGTATCATCTACATGCAAGAACTCAATCAAACATATTGTTAGAAAAAAAAATGAAAACTTGATCAAATCTCAAATCAGACTCTGAACTGTACGAATGCTATTTGTTCTGTTATTGAACTAGAAACAGTGAATGTTGAGATGTTTGGGAACTGATTATTGTCTGTATATATGCAGGTCAGGGGTTTTTTCATGCTGGAACACCGTTCATTACAATGAGACGATGATGTAAGATGACGAGCCAAACCACGGAGACGAAGCTGACTGAGGTGAACCCCTCAAACTAACCCAGGAACAGAGAAGGAACTTTCTGACCACCTGCTGGTTTTGCACAAACAGAACAAAAGTTTCTTTTTCTTGAGTGAGACTGCTGAAAGAAATATTTTTAAGGAGACAGAATGTTTATTGTTACAGATTTTGTTTGAACTGTGGAATCGAGTCATTTTCCAGTGAATCTTTTGATTCAGACTCAATTGAACCGAAACCAGTGAACCGACTCTTCTGGACCTTATTATTTTTAAATGAATTTATTGAACCTCTTTTGAACTGAGTGACTTGAACTGAATCTACAGAGTAGAAATTAATGACCCAAACAAAACTAAATGGATTGAGTTATTAAAATGAATGTATTGAATTAAATAATTTTGTAATGTGTTGAATGTCAAAGTGTGATTTCTGATGTTTTAAACTAACTGAGGTTGTTAAAAGTTTTGTTTTACAGTAGATGTTATGAGGCTGCATTCTAACTAAACTTTTAATTTTTAGTCAGGATTTAAATGAAGTCCAACATTTTAATGAAAGAAACAAACACAACAAAATGTGAAATAATAAAATTTTGATTAAACATTACAATAATTATAGATTTTTACTTTATTATACAGTGCCCTCCACAATTATTGGCACCCCTGTTTAAGATGTGGTCATGGACTTCTAAAAATTCTCCTTTTTTTTAAAACAACATAGAACCCAAATGCAAAAAAGAGAAAAATCCAACCTTTCATTTAAGTACATTACTTTGGTGGTAAAAAAAATCATACATTTAGAAAAAAAAAAAAAACTTGAAATCATGTGTGCCACAATTATTGGCACCCCTGATGTTAATACTTTGTACAACCTCCTTTTGCCAACAAGACAGCACTTAATCTCCTCCTATAACATTTCACAAGATTGGAGAACACAGAGAGAGGGATTTTTGACCATTCTTCTTTCTAGATCATCCAGTGTCCTGGGTCCTCTCTTATGCACTCTTCTCTTTAGCTCGCCCCACAGGTTTTCGATTGGGTTGAGGTCTGGTGACTGAGATGGCCATGGGAGGACCTTAAGTTTGTGACTGCTGAACCACTTTTGTGTAGATTTTGCCACATGTTTTGGATCATTATCCTGCTGAAAGACCCAATGACGACCCATCTTCAGCTTTCTGGCAGAGGCCATCAGGTTTTTATTTAAAATATCCTGGTACTTCAAAGCGTTCATAATGCCATGCACCCTAACAAGGTTCCCAGGGCCTTTGGAAGAGAAACAGGCCCACAGCATCACAGATCCTCCACCATACTTCACGGTGGGCATGAGGTGCTTTTCGGCATACTCATTCGCCAGACCCACTTAGAGTGTTTGTTGCCAAAAAGCTCAATCTAGTCTCATCTGACCAAAGCACACGATCCCAGTTGAAGTCCCAGTACCGCTTAGCAAACTCCAGATGTTTACGTTTGTGAGTGTTAGTGAGAAAAGGCTTTTTCCTTGCATGCCTCCCAAACAGCTTGTTGGCATGTAGAGAGCGTCTGATGGTTGTTTTGGAGACTCTGTGACCCCAAGATGCCACTCTTTGATGCAATTCTGTGACGGTGAGCTTGGGAAATTTTTTTACTTCTCTTACCATCCTCCTCACTGTGCGTTGTGGCAAGATAAACTTGGGACCTCTTCCAGCCTATTTTGTCACTGTTCCAGTTGTTTTAAACTTCTTAATGATTCCTCTGACTGTAGATACGGCAAGTTAAGGCGAGTGGCTATTTTCTTGTAGCCATTGCCTGACTTATGAAGGTCGACACACATCTGCCTTACTTGAATGGTGTGTTCTCTTGTCTTTGCCATGTTGACAAATGGGTAAGAGAATTAGGCCTCTGTGTCACGTCATATTTATACCCCAGGGAAACAGGAAATCATGAATTACTAATTAAAAGTCCCTAGATACCCTGACCAACCTTAGCAACTACAGAAAAATATATATAAAAAAAAAATTTTAATTTTTCAGAGAATTGTTAGGGGTGCCAATAATTGTGGCACACATGATTTCAAGTTTTTTTTTTTTCTAAATGTGTGATTTTTTTACCACCAAAGTAATGTACTTAAATGAAAGGTTGGATTTTTCTCTTTTTTTGCATTTGGGTTCTACACTGTAAAAAAAACTGTCATTTTTACAAAAAAATTTGGCAGCTGTGGTTGCCAGAATAATTCAGTTAAAAATACACTAAAAATGTAAACTTTAAAACAATTTAAAACTGTGTACTCTCCAGAGTATTTATGTATAAAATACAAAGATGTACCGTAAAAATGAACACGTATTTACAGTTTAAAACTGTACACGCCCCAGAATATTTATGTACAAAATACAAAAATGTCCCGTAAAATTTACTTGTGAATTATGTAAGAAATAGGAAAAATCTTTTGCATTTAAACAAAAAATCCCTGTTGTTTTCACCGAAAAAAATTGGCAGCTGTGGTTGCCAAAATAATTCTGTAAAAAATACATTACAATTTAAAACTGTACATTTTAATATCAAATTTTGCAAGCACTTTTAATCTGCACCACCTTATAGACCATTGACCAAAAACTGCAACCCAGTGTACACAGATTAGGGATGTAAAAACTGAAACACCAAAGTAGATATCCCTTAAAAGATAAAGTAATGAAAGCAAAAAAAAAACCAAAACATTAAAGTGCCTTGAAGGATTTATTAACCACAAAACAGCAAAATACATCTCTTATTTCTTAACATAAATTCGTAATGTGTACTACTGTCTATACACAATACAATCAAGAGAATGCGACAGATTAATGATTCTCTCATTGGAGCTGGAACAGGGTATGCAAACAAGTGGGTAAAATTTAGATACAGGAATGCTACTCAAAAATCACAAAAGCAATAATGTTCTGTAGCAGCTGTATACAAACTGAATGCATCTTTACCAATAACATTTACTTGCCTCTTAATCTGAAATAACTGGGCATAAAAGGTGAAACTGTCCTTCCAGTTGAGTGTGTCTCAAGTCAGAAAACTGACTGACATTTGTCCATATTCAGACATCACGCCACTCATGATCTGAAAGTTCCTAAATCAATGTAAGAACTCTTGGGTTGACGGGAAGACGGGCGGTGTTTGTCTTCTCAACTTTGGTGCCCTTCTCCGGGTTAATGGAGAAAAAACACCTTGGTAAAGCAGAAAAAAGGTGATCAAAAACAACTTCACAATCTTTAATTTATTTGATGATTAATCTTTTAACAAAGGTCAATAAATTATGTAAAATGTACTACTCATAGTTTGTTTACGTTAATGAATTAACATTAACTAATGACACATTAGTTGTTAATGCATTAACCTAAACAAATTATGAATATTAATTCTATTACAATTGAATTAGAAATGCAATTGTTTATTGTTCAATTTAGTTCACAGTGCATTAACTAATGTTAACAGATACAACATTATGAAACATAAGTACATTTAGAAATGAATATGAAGATTTATAAATGTTATAAAAGTATTATTGATTGTTAGTTCATGCTAACATAGTTAACTAATGTTACCAACAAAATCGTATTGTAAAGTGAAATTAGTGAAAAATAGTAAAGTTTTATATTGGTAAACAGTCAAAGTGACAAAGGCCCTAGCCCCAAACCACTGCAGGAGCTACCTTAGATTTGTTTCAAATCAATAAAGTGAAAATCATATAAAGTTTATCCAAAAAGACCTACCTCTGCAAAAACTCCAGAGTTGAGCCAGTTCTGATGGGTAATGAATATTAAAGCAATAATAGCTCACAAACATCAAGCAGAAGGCAGTGATGAAAGAGGTGATGTTTTCAAGTACAATGTTCCGATCCACACACAACATAAACCTCTTAGAAGAAAAGCAGGACTGACCTAAGAAGAACATTTTTTAAATTAACTTATAAAAGAAATTACAGATAAAAAGAAATACCAGATAAACTGAAAGAAATGGGCGAAAAATATGAACTTACCACACACAACAATGGTGGGACTCAAATAAACGTGGTTCATCTCTACTTCCCCTGCCAGGCATGTGTCCTCCACGTAGCAGAACATTGCATCTTCTTTTTCGTTAAAATAAGACAGCAAAAGCAGCAACATTTGTTTTACATCTTCAGAGCAACCAATTAGCTCTCCCTCATCACTTCAAACTTTGTCACTGCCTGTAAGAACTTTTTGTTTTCTTCACACTAACAGTAAGTAGTTTAGGAGTCGTTTGCCCTTCAAATCCAGATTTCGTGTGAACGTTTCTTGAAGACCAATTCCAGTAAGTTCCTTGAAGTGAACTTCCATGCCAAGTTCATTGAACCAAAACGGCCACTCTTCCAAAAGGCTTTTTATATTTTGCCCCTGGTTGACTTGTTTACGCTGTGTGTAGAAAGTCAATTTCATTAGATGTTTGACTTCTTGTAGATTTACAGTAGGATGCTGAGAAATCATCTTCAGGTTTCTTTCTTTTCCTGCTGGCTCTCAGTTGTCTCTCCTAGGGGCATGAATTTTACATCCCAGTTAATGCACCCGTAAGTATCCTGGATTGTTGCTCTCTGCTCTGGAGGTATTTCGTCTGTGTCAGACTCATCAACACGATGCTTTCGTTTTCGTATTTTAAGGGTTGTAGATCGCTTCACATTTTCAATCCTATATTTCAACTGCTTAACTAAAGAATGGTATCCTGGCCCAACCACATCTCCCTCTATTACATCTTGCAGAGATTTAGGATTTTTTGACACCATCTTTTTGGCAACTTCAGTAGAATGCCTTCTACTTTGGGCAAAACCTTTTCACACCATCTCAGTCACCACAATCCGGACCATTTCTCTTCGCATTCTTGGACTTGGTCGTTTTTCTCTCTCCAATACCTGCATCAGTTCTCTGGGAACTTCTCCCACGGTATCAGAAAGGTATCCACCCAGTCAATATCAAGGCTATGGGAGCTGCTGGAAGAGAATGATTGGGAACTACTGGGTGAAAATGACTGCAAGGGTGTGGGATGTCCTGGTGATGAACCAACAGATGAGCTGCTGGTTTCAAGAGTCTGGTCTGCAAAAAAACACACAAAAAGGAATCATCAATAACACAATGTAAATGGTTTTATATTGATTACCTTTTAAATGTTTTAGGCAAGCAAGTTTGGGCACTAGTAGTATTCTGTTCTGCAAAACATGACTTATATCTCAGTTTCCAAGCAGCAATGACTTTTCGGGCTTGAACTGGCCTCAAAGCTGATAGCAATCATCTTCCTCTATAAGCCTGAAATCCTCATAAGTCTCCACGCCTAGAGAATGCAAAGTCTCTTCTAAAATATCTTTAGTCACCTCTGGAAGGTCAGGCAAGACCTCATTGATGGCAGAGCGTAGAAATGTTCTCTCAGAGTCAGTCATTTCTGGAATCAAGTTAGAAGTGAATATAAGAGAGAAGTAATACTACATTAATGACAAGTCTTCAATTTTTAAAATAAAATTAGTTTGCGGATTTAATTGCCTGCAATAGTGCAAAAGTTTAAGGCACCTTAGTTTTTTACCCCCAAAAAATGTTTTTAAGCCAGTTATTTATATATTTTGCTGTAGTGTGTCAATAGGAAATCAGTTTAAATTTCCAAACATTTCTTTTGACATTAATAATCCAGTAAGATTTTTGTATGCACAAAAAGTTACAGAATCTTATGCTCGACAAAGTGATCTGATCGTACATAATTGAGTCCATCTGCAATTGCACAAAGTAACAGAAAAAGAGACACACTAAATACAGAAAACTGTGGCAAAAATCGGGAAGATGCTTGGAAAAACACACCGGCAAAGCTACAGTACTGTGAAGACTGTGTTTTTGTACAGCAACTGATGCCAGACTCTTTGTTTATACAAAAGTTTCACTGGATTATTAAAATTTGTTCAAAGAAATGTTTCGAAATGCAAACTGGTATTTCCTACTGATACACTACAGCAAAATATATAAATAACTGGCTCAAAAACATTTTTGAAAGTTAAATAGCAAAGTTCTTAAGACTTTTGCACAGTCCTGCATATGTTCACATTTTATTCGCTATATTTATATAGCATTTTAGTATTGTTTTTTTTACCACTGTGCCTAAAACACTGTGTTTTAGTGGAATGACTTGGTGCCCATTAACAATGTATGATGACAATGGATAAAATCCACCAAGTCATTACTGCTAAGACATTGCACCTGGTACTTTGTTTTGTGACAGAGTACAGGTGGTATTCAGAATGATAGTCAGCTTTGTGCATTTCCATCACAAATTCACAGCTGTATCATTTTGAATTAAAATAATAAGTAGTTCTCCAAACTCAGTGGACTCACCATTTTTCAACACAAGGAAAGACCTTTTTATATGACGTACCTCTGTACATTATGTCTGTGGATACACAAGTATTAACTTCTGAAAAGCTAACTCTCGACTGCATGTTTAATTGATTCACTGTAAGGTTGGGGTAAAAGTGCAACCGTCTTTGACATGCAGAGCTGACTGCATCCTGGTCCAGCTGAAAGATATGCTTGAACATCTGATGTCTTTCAGATAATGTTTGGTAGATGTTTTTGAAGTTTTTCAATGTCTGGCACATCTCTTGAAGTAGCTGTGTTTGCTTCAAACTGCATTGTCCACAATCCAATCAAAGGGCCAAATTAAAAAATTAGTGCTGGGTAGTCCCTCAAAAGTGATGTTTTGGTTTTAGTGGACACTCCGGAAATAAAGACTTTCTTGATTCCAAGTATTCTTGGATTAGAATGTCAAGATAAGCTACCTGTGCTGATGAAATCTTTTGTGCACAAATCAATCAACAATATCTTTAAGCTGGAGCGTTAGCTGCCACACATCATCATCTGGATTTTGCACTTTGTCACCAATTAAACAGGAAGCAACCTTAAGAAATTCAATTCTGAACAGCTTGTCCAAAGCTTGGGCACTCTGAGTTGACAGCACATGGTTTGTGAGAGCATCAGTTCTGCTTGTATTTGAACTGCTTGATGCGTCTGTTAAAATTGAATATGTAGCATTGCTATTTTTAATGAAATACTTCAAGTACAATGCAATATATAGGCTAAGACACCCTCAAAATGTCATGGCCTAAACAAGGTGGGAGACCAGGCTGGCAAACATGAAAGATTCAGAGTATTAAAAACAGAGTTTACCTTTATTCCTTTGCTGCCTTGACTGTTTTTAGTATGTTGATCACAACAGCAGAATCGTAACTTTCAGGGGTGCGCTGTGGACCACAAACACTTGATCATCACTTTGAAA